>JALIZH010002867.1:0-26325 GCA_030522465.1 Rhipicephalus appendiculatus
AGTGCTTGGCTACTGACCCGAAAGGTACGGGTTCTATCCTGACCGCAGCAGCCGCATTTAGCGACTGCCGCGAAATGCTAAAGGGCCGTGTACTGTGGGTTTTCAGAGCGCGCTATAGAGCCCCAGGTGGTCAAAATTATACGGAACCCTGCTCTCTGGCGTCTCCCATTGCCTTAGTCTCTTTGGGACGTTAAACCCCATAAGCCGAGCCAAATTATTGCGTTGGTGTTTGGAGGCCGAAGCCGGCTGCGCAGATAAAAACATCCCGCAGGAAATATTCGCCAAAGGATGACACATGTGCTTGCGGCAACGAAACATCACATCGGAAACGCCTCTGCTAGTCGGGCTGTATTGGAAAGATAATCGCTGAGAAAGACCTGTAAGAAACGTGCTATTTTTAGACTGAGATACAACATGGAAGGGGATTTTCACTAGACAGCTGCACGAGATAGGACGATACGTTTAGAAAAATGGTATGAATATTTGCAGCACAAAACTTATTGAAGAAATGTTGCACCTACAATGTTTTAAAACGATTGACATGGGTATATGACAGTACAATGCATAAATATCGGTCTTGATTTAAAAAAAAGAGAAGATAATAGATTACCAACAATCCAGACAGCTATAAATGAAATAGTATTCGATTAGCTTAAACATTCTAGTTGGCTATTTGTCGCCACACCTTTTAAAAGGCGATTTAAACTAAATATCATTATCGCTATCATCAGGGAGGAGAATGTGGTGGAGATGATGGTGTTCGCAGTGTTGCTTAAGACAAGCGTAAAGGCATCTGTGCACTTTGTATGTTTAGTGACTGCTTTTCATCATCATCATCATTAATAATAATAATAATAATAATAATAATAATAATAATAAGAACGTCCCCGTATTGTCCAGGCCGGAATCACATTTCATAAAAGAGGCTTCCAGAAAAATGATCTGTTCCCATACAAGATACTGTACAATGATTTGGATCTATCCATATATTGGATGGGTCAATCCAAGTGAAACGTCCCGGCCCAAAAATCAACCACCAGCGATTCTATTGAAAACCAAAAAAATTAAGCCAGAAGGTAACTGCGGGAGAGCAAATTTAGTGATGTATTGTCGTTGAAAAAAATTGCATGGTCACGCGAGCGCCCTTTGAATGTTCCGGCGGAAAAAAAAGTTAGGTGGGAATAAATGATGCGTATTCAACATTGAAACTGGGTACAACGGCACATTGTGTTTCAAAGCATTCTATTGTCATTGTGTTCTTTCACGTGACGTCACAAGTAAAACTATATATTAATTCCTCGTCTTAAATAGGCTTAGCAAAAAGTCAAGAAAACATGTGTATATATGTATATGTGTTTCATTAAGCTTTTTGTATTCTGCTGCAGTGGATACTTCCCTGTTTCACAAAAATTGTGATGATTAATGGCGTAGTGGGTGCCTCGCAAGTGTACTTGTATTAGTTGCCAAGGAATTGCGATAGCATATGTAAAAATTGGAGGAGGATTGAGCTTCGCCTTCAAGCGCAGATCGTGATAGCGTAATCAGGCCTTGTGCGCATCGCCTTCTGAACTGCTAGCCTGCTTCGGTTCTGGGTGCATGCCTCAACCGTGCCGTAAGGAAACGAATGAGTGGGCGCGAAAGATTGGAAATTTCAAAGTACATTGAATGCCTACTGCAAGCACAGTTGCTAAGTGTCCTGCCCACTAAGCCATAACTATTCCTTCTGCGAATCAGCGAAAGGCCCACTACGCGTCCGTGGGGCAACACACGAACTTACGCAGCTGTTCACTTTGTTGATGGTTCTGCTGCTGATGATGAATAAATATGTCTGAGCTCTTGGGAATTGGCGGACCTTTAAAATCCCCACTCGTTGCTCAATTCATATGTTTTGACGCCTGGCGCGATTCTACACTTATGCCACATAATATATGATGTGTTAATGATACTCCTTTCACTGCATGACATTCATATAGTGTTTTTTTCCTGAGCAGTTTCAACGAAAATCGCGACTCTGTGGTAGAACAAATGCTTACCGAGCAGACGGCCCGAGTTCGACCCTGACTCGCACGCGAGAATTTTTCTTATTTATTTTATTTGTATATTTCTCGATTTTTTGGTCACGGACAAGATGATGATTTTTCGCTCTCAACCAATTACGCATACACTGACGCTGACGCCGATGCCGACACCGACGCCGGAATTTCTGCGAAACGAGCTCTTAAAACGCTATCACGTTAATATAGCGTGCAAGCAGAGTGAAATAACGAGCGGTTGTCAAACAATTCGAGTTACCTGTTAAGCGGGTCGTTTAAAGCTTCCAACCCATTACAAAGGGCTCAGCCATAACTCTTCATCGTCATCTGCCACCGCATCAATAAAGTGCACATAATGCCTTACAGATGTGTAGTGGGTACTCCGATTCTCCACCGAATAAAAAATAATGGCGTAATGGGTGCTCTTTCCCTACATCACAAAAAAAAAAAAAAAAAAAAAAAAAAAAAAAAAAAAAAAAAAAAAGAAAATTGATGATTTATCGGGTAGTGGGTACCATGCAAGTGTACTTGCAGTATTAGCCTCAAAAGAGCTTACAACATGCTCTTAAAGAGCACTCTTCCAGTTTTCGTTGTGACTGTGCTGCGAGTTCAATGCAGGCCAGACATTTTTTTTGTTATGACCTTACCATACCTTTTCCCACCTAGAAAAATGTCACACGGTACCTTGTGCATTTGCCCAAGTTGTCTTGAAGGCGAAAGTCATTTTAAATGCGAATGAATTTCTTAGTCAGGCTATGCCAGGCATCCGGCGTTGTCCGCGGCGGCGCGCTCACTCCCTCTCCCATAGCAACAGCTGCGGGCGCGCGCGCTTATCCTCGCCCCTAGCAACCGGAGCAGGTGGTGCGGGCGGAGTAGCGGAGAGTGAGTGTAGAGGAGGAGCGCGCTCTGGTGTGTGAGGGCGCTCGCATCGCGGGAGCTCGGCGGAGCTCCCGCATGTGTGGAGAGAGTGTAGGAGAGGGTAGGTGCAGTGCTTCGCCGCTCCTTCTCTCGCCGTTCGCTCTCTCTCCTTCCTGCGCCCCACTCTCCCGTCCGCTCGCCCGCACGTATATATATATATATATATATATATATATATATATATATATATATATATATATATATAATTAAAAAAAATAAAAAAAATAAAAAAAAACAGGCGCTGCGCCGTGCTGCCGACAGGGGCTGCAGAAATTAGGCGCCTTTTTTCTTCTTCGAACCACAACCACCATATATAAATGGAGTGAAGCGCGCGCGAAATGCATTCGCATTTCCTCACGATTTCCTTCGGGGAGGTGGGGGAATTTTTTATTTGCTTCTTCCTCACACTCCACTGTATGGATCCATTCAACCACCCACCCCTCTCCCGAAAGCTTTCTTAACCCTTTCAGACGCCACCTATGAAGAACTGTCTGTAAATGCGTCAAATCGATACAACGTTATTTCAAGGTGCTCTATATTCTCTTGCAACAAAGATAATGTCATCATACGTGGAGGCGAAAATTCTTGAGGCCCGTTTGCTTAGATTTGGGGGCACGCTAAAGAACCTCAGGTGGTCGAAACTTCCGGAGCCCTCCACTACAGCGTCTCTCGTAATCATATCGTGGTTTTGGGACGCTATATTCCAACAATTAATAAAGGATACCATCAGGGAAACGACGGTATTTGAGTGTTGACTGTGTTGTCACTGCGTAATTACACACAGAACAAAAGCCGATCACTCAGACATCTACAAGACGAAGATATTGAAACAAAAACAGATCTTTATACATCCAATACCCTACACAGCAAACGGGTTTGAGCCTTTTTGGGAGTTTTGGGCCCGGCTCTTAACTTGCATCCTAAAGGTACTACGCAAAACCCCCCTACCAAAAGAGGTTTTAGGGGGGTACGCAGGGCAAGATGGCGGTGCCTGTTGAAGCGACAGCCGTCCACTTCGAATCTTTCTAGCCGTCGGCCTGCATTATTAAACTCATTCATTCCCAAATAATGCTGGTATTTGATTTAGATTTGAGTAATGAGGCTTCGCTAAGCGTATACTGCCGATAAAACAGCTCCGTTTTCGAGATACACAGTCGATTTGCGGTGCAGAAGGCTTAACAAGGTTTGTCTACAAAGTAAACGGAGTCAAAAGAGGGAATTAAGGAGGTAACTTTGGTGTTTTTATTTAACTCATTTCGGGGGGCTTGAACGGAGTTCATTGGAAGTTTTTCTGCTTATTTTGAGAGCTTTTAAAACGCCCCTTTATACGCGGCCCGAGAGAGGGGCGAGAAAAAAAGGTATTTCAGGCACTATACTAGCGTTTTAGAGACATTTCTTGCAACTATTTATAGCTAGGACATACTAGAAAATGGACATTGATGTATTCATGCACATACATGACATATGCATACGAGCACGCACGACACAGGAATCGAACTCGCGACCACACGCACTGAAAGCAAACATCATATCCATTACACCACAGCGCCACCACTAGCTTGCGCAGTTTTTCAAGGGGGTATATATCTACGAAGCGGCTACTAACCCGCTGGCGACACCTCAAACTTTTGTTCTCGTAGTATCGGCATGTGTTAGCGCTTTCGCTAGGCCAGTACACAAACTCAGGCGCGTCACAAAGGCCAAGGTAAACACCTTCAGCTTCGAACTATTCGGTTCGTCGTGTCGTGCCGCTAGAAAAATTTTAAACGTGTGCCCTCTTGAGTACTTCGACACTGTTTCACTCGCCCGCAATTCGTGGATACCAGCGTGACAAAAGGTATCCTCAGATGGCCGAACATATGTGCATTCCATGGGCGTATGATGTGGAGCTATTTTCGTTGTTTCTGCCGCGAGCTGCACGCGTCCCATGGCAGCGGCGTGTTCTGAGCTGTATGACCACCTGTGTTTCCATTGATGGGGTGTGTGCCTCCCGCCGCACGGAAGCCCTCAGAGACGAGGACAAAACACTGAGCAACACATCTTTATCATTTCAAAACACTGTCAGCGGCCCCTAAGCGCGAGCCGCGAGCGTGCCTGTGTCCATCGTTCTCGTCATCCACCGGCGCGCTAACCGCTCCGACTCCCATAGCATATAAAAGTTACTCACGCAGATGCCCACAAGCGTGCGCAGGGTGCCTCTTCAGGTGGAAGGGGGGGGGGGGGGGGGTGGGGGGGTACGAAGGCTCGTCGCTGCGCCCACCCTCCCTATTAAGTCAATGCACGGGGCAGACTCCCCCCCCCCTCCCCGTGTGCACGCCTATGCAGATGCCTGAGTTACAAGGACATTGTAACGCGCCTACACTAAGTGCATTTATTGCGCGCGTACTCTCACGAGCCAAACGGAAGTGCAGCAGCGCCTTCAGATTAGCTGAACGATAATCTACATCCACAATTAGCACTTATTCGCAACTCGCACTTTCGCGGGGCGCACAGTGATTCTCTAGCTCAAATTCAGTATTTAGTCGCTTTCACACTCGGAGACTACCTACAATCTTACTACTGTAATGAAGAAGAGAGAACAAAGAGACAACGCCCTCGCCTACAATCTTACTACAACGACTACCTACAATCTTACTAATTAACGTTCATTGTTTAACATCACACAAATGCATTAAAGCAAATGCGTAAGCATGCCCCAATGTCAAGTACAACCACCACAAATTAGCGGTGACAGGTCTCCCGTTAAATAAAAAAGTTAATGCACATGAACTTCGCCCTTGTGAAAGTCCATGTGTATGTGCACAGATGATGTAGCAAGAATAAAAAAAATGTAGTATTGCCGTCTTCTTCAACGAAACAGCTGTTATAAGAATGACAAGAAAAACAGTGTTCGCAATATTTTATTGTAATCAAAACAGTAGCAGTTCTCATGTCAGTGTAAGCATATGTATATTTCCATCTTCTTGCACAGTGACCTACACCCAATACAAAACACTAAGAACATATACAGTACACCCCCAAGCACTATATACCGGGTGTCCCAGCTATATTTAGCCAAGGGTTAAAAGATACTATATTGGAGGCAGGCGAGTGAAATCAGTTGAATATTGCTTACAGCCATCTTGCGCACTTCAGGCAATTTTTTTCTTGTGTAATTAACTAATTTGTTAATTATGATTAATTTACTAACTTGATAAATATTGACTTTACGCAAGAAATGAGAGTTGCAAAGTACGAGAGCGTCTTCAGAAACCCCCATTGCATTATTTGCGATAAAGAAAGTTTTACGCGTACCATTTTTTTCCGTGCTGCAAAGAAAGCCCGCGAAATACAAAAAATACCACGTGACTAGCGCATTCGCGCGCCGCGACCGTGGTGCTCTCAGCCGTGGTTTGAGCGAACAAAATCAGCTGCGACAACGACCCGCCGGCTGCTTTGCAGCAGTAGGCCGTTAAGTTTACGGTGGTTTCTTCGCCCGCGCTCGCTACAACTTGCACAGTCACGCGCGCGAACTGGCTGGCAACGGGCCAAGAAACCACCGCCAACTTATCGGTCTACCGCTGCAACGCAGCCGGCGGGTCGTGGTCGCAGCTGATTTTGTTCGCTCAAACTACGGCTGAGAGCACCACGGTCGCGGCGCGCGAATGCGCTAGGCACGTGGTATTTTTTGTATTTCGCGGGCTTTCTTTGTAGCACAGAAAAAAATGGTACGCATAAAACTTTCTTTATTGCAAATAATGCAATGGGGATTTCTGAAGACGCTCTCGTACTTTGCAACTCTCATTTCTTGCGTAAAGTCAATATTTATCAAGTTAGTAAATTAATCATAATTAACAAATTAGTTAATTGCTAAACAAAAAATTGCCTGTAGTGCGCAAGATGGCTGTAAGCAATATTCAACAGAGTTCACTCGCCTGCCTCAAATAATTCTATTTTTTAACCCTTGGCTAAAGATAGCTGGGACACCCTGTATAATTCACAACAGTAAAGCAACATGAAAGTAGTGTGGCAAATCTCATCATAATGCACACTGACATGTGCACTTCACAGTGCTAGTATGTAAACACAATCCAGAGAAATGGGATCTACAAGGAACTTGGTGTCAGCCTGCACATGAAGGCAACTAAGTTAGTACAATAAGGCTAGCATTACTTTTAAGAAATATGCAACCATGCAGGGAGGCATGTTGTAGATTTTAATTGAATTAGTTTGC
This sequence comes from Rhipicephalus appendiculatus, assembly GCA_030522465.1. Lineage (NCBI taxonomy): Eukaryota > Metazoa > Arthropoda > Arachnida > Ixodida > Ixodidae > Rhipicephalus > Rhipicephalus appendiculatus. The sequence continues at coordinate 7,165 of JALIZH010002867.1, forward strand.
CCTATGCCATCAAAACATGTCATACATCATCATACAGTTCGGTTTTCTGCAGAAAAGTCCAAAATAGACCTGTGGTGTTGATTGTAGATCCACTTACCACAATTTGTAAAGGCGTTCAGCCATGCCAGCAAAATGACAACATTGCATTCATATATGGCTGCACATACTTACTCACAAATATCTGAAAATGAACGCAGTGTTCTAGAAATATATTTGGGAATTTGTCACCATTATCACACAACTGCAATATACCAATACTTCTATTATACATAATTACTACAGCTATGTTTACAATATTCCCATGCCAGCCACTGTCATCTGCAACCTAAAAGTTCTTCATCTTTAATTCCTCACTTCATGGCATGTGCATAATTACCACATTGAAAGTTAATACCACTACCATGGCTGCAAAGTCAACTTGAAATTAGGCAATCACATGCCTAAAATTAAAAATTTCCTACAAGTAGTGGCTGGTGGCTTGGCATATTGGATGTGGTTGAATAGAATTTGACCACGAATCTATAGAGCCTGTAAAGCAGTCAGGAATTGAGTTCATAGTTAAAGTGTGAAAACAAAACAGCAACACACATAGAAATAGAAATGAAGGGAACAGGACAACACAGTATTAGCAAATGAAATTTAACACGTGTATGGCGTTTTTAGTCACGTTCATACTCATTCTGTGAGTGCATGGTTCTTTATTTTTGTAATTTTTTTCGCACTAAGTGTGTATATCTTTCTGTGGTTTGTATTACACTTCAGGTCCTCGTCAGTGTAGAGTGAGGCACAGGGGAGTGTTCCCAAAATACAGTGTCTTGTACACAAACAAGTGGGTGAGCAAGTCTTGCAGCTTTGCCAGAAATGTCTTCCTGAAAATAATAGAAAAGAAGTCCATTAAGCTTTCCATATCCAGAAATATGAATGTCTTGGCAAAGATTCACACATGACCATGGGCGTCGGCAGGATTTTGTTTTGGGGGGTGCAAACCGTATCGCATCGCTGCTGGGGGGAAGGGCGGAACGTTGGTTTAGCTTGGGTGGGGGGGCAAGTACTGGCGTGGCTTGAGGGGGGCAAGTGCCTCTTTTGCACCCCTCTGCCGACGCCCATGCACATGACTATACTATTGCAGACCTTTAAACAGAACACAAAACAAATGCAATAGTGAGATGCTGCTAAGTAGTTTCTTGTGAACTTTTCACTTAAAGTACAGAGGGCAAAAAGTACACAACTGCAGTGAAATGCGAAACAGCACCAGAAGCGTACTTTTGTCCTGTGTACCATCATTCAAGTAGTTTTAGCTGTCAGTGAAGTTAGCATTGTAGTGTAAAGGGGTGCAAATTTTAGTATGATTAACCTTGGAGTTAAACGCATTTCAATGGAGGCGTAACTGCTTGAGGCCCACGTACTTAGCTTTACGTGCGTGTTAAAGAGCCCCAGGTGGTCTAACTTTCCGAAGTCCTCCACTAAGGCGTCTCTCATAATCATATGGCGGTTTTGGGACGTTACGCACCAACAGTTATCACTTACAACACATGGAACACAAGCTTCTTCATCAACCACAGCTGTTCTGTTTAGGACTGTAGATTGGGAGACTTGGTATTGATTCATGGCAAAATTAAACAGTGCACTTGTAATGATGACAATAGAAGACGTGGACAAAGTACCAGACTGTTTACCTTGTCAGAAATTGTGTCAACAGTCAGAATACTGCGTGCTGATCATAAACACTATGGCAACAAAAAAGTAAAACAAAATAACCAGAGGGAGGGAACAAGGTGATTCAACAACGAGGTTCAACAGATTCAACTGATCAATGTGATTAAATTAGCCTTGCACAAGTGATACATCTCCTAAATTCCATAAATATGCACATGTAACCTTGGCAAGTTCTAGTGTGACTAATGAAGTGACCATACCATAAAATGCATGTGCTTCAGCAAACACACTGTAACTAAGCACATGTCTTACACATCATATGGCCATCATAATGTGTCATTAACATGACTTATTCTTTCTAGCTAAATGTATACAAGCTCATGATGTCAATGCGCCTTGATATGCAATTTAACTTTTTGTGTAGGAGACGGACAACAAAGTGCCCAAGGCAAAATTGTCGTCAAAAAGTATTCTTACTTGCTCATAATCTGCGCATGACAACAGAATAAATAGAAAACAAATCTGGCCTTAATGCACGTTTTACCACATGACAGCGTGATAACAGCTGTCTTTTTTTTGTTTTTTTTTTCTTTTTTGTTGCTTCAGTGTATACTCCCTGGAAGCACTGCTTCATTCATGCTTTATCGCAAGCAAGGAAATTATGTCGTACAAACATTCAGTTTTAACCCTTTCAGTCCCGAATTAACTATTTTCAATGTAAGCAACTAGTTTTTTACATTTCGAGATGCACATGATCGTGGTAGTCCGAAAAAACTGAAAAAAATCTTTGCTCACACTTTCCAGTGAAGAGTAATTAATGGGACAATTAATTTAATAAATAATTATTATTTTATAATATTTCCACAATTTTTACTTCATTTATTACTTAAAATGTTATTTAGACAGGATAGCATAATGTCCAATAGCCAAAATTCAAATTTCCGGCACAGAACTAAAATAAATGCCCTATCTCTACATAGTAAAAGAAGACGCTGCCTCAGCGAAATGCGCGAACAGCACGACCGCTTCTGTAATTTCTTCGTTCAGACGTGACCTCGCTGTATTGTGTGTACCATGTTGACACCACATGTAGGGCAGATGTTAAATACGGGCTCTTGAGGAAGAACAACGCTTTATCTTTACCAGATGCTTGCTGACTGACCTACATAATTTATGATTCCAATTGGAATCACTGGGACTGAAAGGGTTAAGGCGCACTCGCTTGAATTGCCTGGCCACGCCAAGCGGTCAGCCAATTCGAAACACGTATCACACATCGTTGTTATGTGAGCTTAATGGCCTTTCTTTTTTCGCTTTTCATTGCACTTTTGACGCGACGCAATACGCAGAACAGCACGTACTGCTGCCCAAGCGACAAGGTCGCGCAAACAGAGAAAACATAAGTATTACGTACAGGCGTGAGCAAAAGTGTGCAGACCACGGAATCGCGTGGCCGAATGCATCGACGCGCCACCTAGCGACGTGAAGCGTGCTGCGGGGCGCATGCATTGGCGCATGCACGTCCCGTCCTATCAGTTGGCCTCTCATGCCGCTCTGTCTGACGTGGTTACCGCGCTCGTAGCCAAAACGACGACAGTGTGTCGCTTTCCTTGCTCCATAGAATCTGCATTGGAATCGGTGCCGTTAATTTACGCAGCGGCTGCGACGTGGCCGGTTCAAGCACCGGGCTCGCGTCGTTTTCTACGCCGGTTGATTAGCCGAAGTATACATCGCTAGTATCGCATAACCTGATGAAGCCAAGCACACAAAATAGAGTACCTCGGGTGGGCTTCGATGTCACACACATTAATCACTAATATTTATAATTAGTGTTAACGCTAACTACATCTAATATAGCTTAATGAGACTCGACTCGGTCAGGAGTAATTAGTACATTCCTGAGCTCGGGTTCTCTGAGCTCAGCATGAGAATTCGACTTTAATTACTTTAATTGGGTTTAATGAGATATTGCTTAATTAGACCTAATTACGATACGATTAGTTTGATGATACCAGGATCAACCACATTTAATCAGATTTATCTATACTTACCCTGAACCTGCCTAATTAGCTTAGTTTTGCATAATTAGCGTAATTATGTCACGTGAAACTCCAGTATCTAGGGTGTTTTTGGTGGGATGTCAGGCTAATTAATCAAGCGTAATTAGTATTCGCCTTAACTAACACTAATTAGACGTGAATGAGCTTAATTAGTTTGGAGTCGGTAAGGAGTAATTAGTATCTTCTTGGGCTTGGCTTCTCTGGGCTCATGAGAAAGTCGACTTGGATTAATTGGCCACGCTTAGGTTTGCCTTACTTAGGCTAGTTTCGCTCGGCTAAATTAAGAGATAGTATGATCAATTATGCTTAATTAGATTTGGCTATACTTACCTCGACTTATCTGGACTCATCTAAGCTTAACTTCGCGTGACATGAAAACAACAAGCTGGACTAGGCTTAATTAAACCTACTTACGCCTGAGTTCATTAGGTGATACCGTGCTCACTGCTCAAGTAAGATTAGTTTCCGCTATACTTACTTTGACTTAACTAGGCTCATTTAGTTTAACTTGGGTTAACGCGACAAAGGCTAGCTGGACTGAGAAAACTTAATTTTGTGTGCTTGGCTTCAGCTTATGCGATGCTAGCTATGCTTAGTTCGGCTAATTAACTGGTGTAAAAAAAACGACGCGAGCCTGGCGCTTGAACCGGCCCCGTCGTAGCCGCTACGTAAAGGAACAGCACAGATTCTGTGGAGCAAACAAAGCGACACCCAGTTGTCGTTTTGGCTGCGAGCGCTGTAACAGCGTCAGACAGAGCGACATGAGAGGCCAACTGATATGATGGGACGCGCATGCGCACCGCAGCAAGCGTCACGTCGCTAGATGGCGCGTCGATGCATTCGGCCACGCGATCCCGTGGTCTGCACACTTTTTGCTCACGCCTGTACCATTTGAGTTCCTGAATGTGCCGCGAACGCGGCGAGCCCATCAGCTGCTGCTCGCTTGAGTCACCGGGCCATTCCCACACCATTGCACACGCAGTGCATGTTGCACTGTCGTCAAACCACACATTTCACGTCCCGCGACGAGAACACAGTAAGGCTGCCGGCATGAAATGTGCACACATGATCGACGCATAGCAGGGTAGTTGAAAGGCGTCCTTCACAAAACCGACGTTATCCCATGACGGCTTCGCTTCGCTATCACTCACGCACGCCGCTGGGGCCAGCCTGCGGTACTATCCGCTGTCATTTCGGAACTTCTCGCGTTTCTCGCGGCTCTCTTCCCGCGTTTCTTTCTTTTGCTTTCTTTTTTCCCCTCCGCGCGCGCACGCGTGGGATGGTTCCTCTCTTATCGCCGCCGTTCGAAGGCCAAGGGCATTTTTTTTCGCTTCGTCCCTTTCAGAGCAGCCGCTTGAGGAGAGTCGCGTTTTTTTTTTCGTTTCTCTTGTTTTTCTTTTTTTTTGCGCCAGGATTTTTGAACACCGGATCTTATTCCGTGCGTTGACGCACACCGCCTCTGCCCAATTCGTCATCCAAAAGGGTATACTGAGTGTGCGTGCTGTGCCGATAGGCCACATCGAGGGTGTACACGCTCCTACTTATAGGTTAACTTCGATTTGATGGTAAAACAACATAAGCGAAGTTATTCTGTGGTCGAAATGCCTCGCGAACCCGAGCCCAGTGGTAGTGTGCATTCCGTACAACAATGTGCATCAGTCGACGAGACGAAGAAATCGTTGATTAGCACGTTCATGAATTTATTTAGCACTTTGAGAAACACTTCTTTCGCCCGCGCCGTTGCATACATGCCCGCCAGCACTGATGGCACTACAGCTTCGGATAAAATAAAGGGAAGATATGCCCGAGAAAGTGAAATAGGAGTTTTCTGTTCTTGAACCCCATTTGACAAAATGGCGTCAAATCGTGAATTTACCTCCTTTCTTCCACCTTTTATCCCCATAATTTCTCAAGGAAGTAAAATTGAGGACGCAGAACTTTATTACACCGATCTTAATACTCCCTAAGGGAGTACGGTCCCAAATGAAGGTAGTATTAAGCCCTTAAAACGCCCAATTCGGCTAGTTTGCGTTTACAGTGTAGGGTCAGCTAATCAGGTTATTTGATAAGAATAGCTGAAGTCATGCGAATCGTCGCAATTGCACACAAGTAAAGAGATTACTCCCACACCGAAACAGATTTCATCGCCATGCCTCATTCTGCAACGACCACTTTGCATTTCGACATCCTCTCTAAGTCGCTTAGACTTTGAGAGGCTCGGGCATATGATTAAGAAATGAACTGCATTGAAATCACGCGAAAGAGCCCATGCGAAGGGCTATTTTGAAAGCTTGTATTGAAAAGGGAGAGGCTCTATTCAACCAACGCTGCCCCCAAATATTATCAACTGAATTTGCCTCTTCTTTAGTAATCTCGTTTCTGCATGCGGTGATGTGCGCCCCGCTTTTTTAAAAAAAAATAAAATGTACTTAAGGAGATGTTGCTTTTGTAGAGGGAGATTTTGGTGCTTTTGTAGAGGTGCCGGCAAGAAAGGGAAGAAACACTTCGCTAAGTAAAAACATTACAGAGGCACGCAACATTTACTGTTTCAAGACTTGTAGCTTGAATAAATTGTCTGCATGTCAAAAAATGAGCCATAATTATTATGAACGAAAGCGGTAGCAGCGTTAAGCGTTACAATCGGACAAATCATACGCTGTTAGTTGTGTGCATTACTCTACTAGTAATGCACATGACGCGACGCCGAACGCGAGAACTTTATGGCTGCGCACAGGAATGACGTCCTGGCAGATGTTAAAAAATGCCCCCACCTCTCCGAAGGGAATCGTGAGGAAATGCGAGTGCATTTCTTGCGCCGACACCGACTTCTGCCATCGCCTTGAGAGGCGCCCAGCCAGCGAACGGTCGAGAGTGAGGCGCGAGTGGACGGGAGAGTGGGGCGCAGGGAGGAGAGGGAGCGAACGGCGAGAGAAGGAGCGGCGAAGCACTGCACCTACCCTCTCCTACACTCTCTCGCACCACATGCTCCGGTTGCTAGGGGCGAGGATAAGCGCGCGCGCCCGCAGCTGTTGCTATGGGAGAGGGAGTGAGAGCGGAGAGATAACGCCTGCCGGCGCGCGGCCGCCGCCGCGGACAACGCCGGACAACGCCGCACAACGCCGGATGCCTGACATAGCCCGACTAAGAAATGCATTCGCATTTAAAAAAAAAGCCAATAGACCTTTGTGGAAAGCACAGCACAGTCACAGTGAAAGCTGGAAGAACGGCATTTGTAGAGCCTGCTGTAAACTCTCTCGAGGCTACTAATACTAGTGCGCTTTCAAACTACCCACTACGCCATAAATTATCATATTTGTCAGGTTGTGAAGCACCCAATACGCAATTATTTGTCATTCTGAGGAGAAGCGAGGTACCCACTACATATCTGCAAGGCATTATGCACACTTTGCTGATGTGGTGGCTGATGACGATGAATTGCGGTGGAGCCCTTTGTAAGAGGTTGACGTCGCGTTCACACCAGCAACCGAGAGAGGTCATGCGAGCAAGGTGGTCGCAACACGATGGTGGCTTTGGTAAAAAAAAAAAAAAAAAACTACTGATTCAGTGAAGGAACTAGCTCACCAATTCTTCGGCTTCGCGACTGGAGTCACTAAGCTGCTGAACCAACCAGCAGCGCAGGCGTAGCATGTTAGAATACGCTGAAGGTTATGTTAAGAGGTCATGGTAGGGAAGGAACGATAAATTCTACAAGGAAAAAAAAATCTTTCAGCACGATTTATTCGAAATTACTCCCAAATATTTGTCAGTGTTAGTAACTGAAAAAAAGGCTTCTTGACGAATTTCGCTTTAATGAACCCTCAGTAAAATATCCCGCCTACATTTTTTCAGTGAGATATTTTGTCACAGCATTTATTTACGGCCTCTCTGCGTTCAATCGCCGACATGCGTTTCATGTGGCATCAAGTATCACCGAGAGGTAAACAATCCGCACCGCAGGAACATAGCTATTCATATTCCTTTGTCACTCAGGCTAGAAAACGTCAATGTATCTTACCTGCGTTGCTTACAAGCATAACTGGCACCGGCAATGTTTCAATGTTTCTACGTTATTGTTGTTGCGTAGAATATAATTAAAAGTGACCATGTGTAAAATAGGTTCTACATTCTAAAAAAGAAAGAATTGAACCCACACCCGGAGCAGTTTCCTGCGTACACTGAACGAAAATATGGTTGAGATGACAAAACGAAGATTGTACTTGAACTTAATTTTCTAAATTACACAACTCTACGAGACGGAACGGCCGAACTTTACACTTTCCGCAAACTTTTAGTGATCTGCTGAAAGGCGAGAACATATTAGGCCACAGATTAGAGGCGTTTTTAATTGAGAGAGACGTCTGGCCTGTCCTTTCGCATTATTTCCGCAAAGCAATTAGTCCCTGCCGATGGGTGTACGGGCGGTCTAGACACAGGTATTAGGAGCGGACAGGAAGTGCTGAAAAGTCAGAGGAGCCCTAATGTCTATAATGGACAGATTTAAGCGGACGCAGCCTGCCAGCGATTTCCTATGGCAGGCTGCATACGCAAAAGCTGTTGCGGACGCTCAACTAAGTCTGTCCAATGAAGGCAATAGATGCGAATAGTACTGCGCTCCTAAAACTAATTAGGGCATGTTAATTGAGATAACACCTATGAAGAAATACGCCGGTTGGTGGTCCTCAATTAGGGCGCTAACAAGACGCCACTCTCGTATTTGCGTCTAAAGAAAAAAAAACGAAAGAAACTGGCATAAATGTGCTTTTCAGCGTATACGATTTGGACATACTGGACAGTCGAAACTGGCGTGTCTTTCAATTTCAGTCTCTCGAAGAACTTACAGGAAAGGAGAGCAAACAAGGTGCCGTGTTTCACGTCGGGTAAATAAAAGCCATACTGAAGCACGCTATAATACCCTGTCGCTCTTATTTTTGCATGTTTTTGTTCCCTATTTTTGCTTCTATATTGTTTATATATCTGTTTTATATACCTTCCTTGGCTTCAGTGTTCGTTGGTTTCAATTAGCTGTGTCTGACAAGTAAATTAGCCCTTGATTAATTACCGCTCTTTCGTTCTTTCGTAGCGAGAGTATCATCCCGGGAGACTTGCTGCTTCTGTCATTGCTTCAGGTCACATCAACGGCCTTGTTACCAAATATTGCTACACGCGCTTCTTTTTTATATTTTTACGTGTGCCGTGCAGCACACGTATAACCGCAGCCTTGCGCACACCGCGCCCGAGTGTCTGGGAACTTTCCAGATTACTTTAGAATCTTCTGATCAGCTTGAGCGCGCAACGAGAACAGTACAGCTTATTCTGGAACTAACGCGACCTCCAATAGTAAAGCTGCAATCCTAGATTCCTCATGTATAAAGGCCGACGCGCCTTACCGCAGATCACATTACGTACGAGCGACGACAGTGCTTGCTGCTATGAGTGCACAGCATGTGTTGCTTGTACTTTTCATTTTCTGGGCATAAGTTCGGGCAGATGAAGAGTGTCATCTTGAACACGCTGACTGCTGCCTCTTCAACGTCGTGACCACGAAAAAATATACCTGAATAATCCTAAATGCTAGAGCATCTTTGATAAAGCACTACTTAAAAAAAAAGGTTAATGCACGAAAAAACACTTTAAGATATGGGTATTTAGCTGTGTAAGATGTCTTATTTCTGACCGCGTAAAAATAAATATCTCATAAATAGCAGTTTTTCAAAAATGCTCACCAATACATCATTTCAACAACCGGTCTAATGTAAGATCTTTCGTCCAAGTGCAAGATCGAGTGCTTCGGCAAACGTAGATGCATGCATATTGGTTCTGGCGAAGCCCACATTGTGGAGAGAGACTAAACGGAGAGAAATAAAATGAACCACGACATCACGTGGATTATAACCTGCTTTCATGAAATGCGAACGAAAAAGCAATTATTGTTGTAAAAATCATCAGTACCTACTGATTTCGAACAGTAGTGTTGTCATTTCTGTTCTCAATTCATCACTTGGTTATAAATAGGCAAATGATTGGAAATGGTGGTTGTTACGTAATTCCACCGTTGTTACGGTGAGTGAAAGATCGGGTGGGCTGGGCCTTTGCGTGGAAGATGTGCTCAACAACGGTAAAATTTATGACACTGCAGCGCTGCTTCTCTTAGTTTTTTATCTTTGATTTTTTCGTCGTGAGTTAATTCATTCAATTCCATCGAGCACCCTGATCCAAACACAAAATTTTGCAGAGTGAAGAGAGAGAGAAAGGCGATGGGGAAAGGCAGGGAGGTTAACGAGGAAGCAAATACCGGGTTTGTAACCCTGCACTGGGGATGGGGTAAGGGAAGACAAAAGTAAGGAGGCAAGTGATCCTTCTATCAGCTGACGCAAAATCGTCAACTGAACACGCCGACATTCAACTGCATAGAAAAAATACAACAAAAATACTATGAAAAGTTGCCCAGACTTCATATACCGTGCATGATTTTGCTGCAGAGATACTTGGTACTGAATTGGATACGCAGTCTACTCTACAAGATTTCCGTCTCTTTTTTGTGGTCACTCCATGGCCTGGTTCCTCTCTACTCAGTGAGAGGGAGAGGCAGCCCTCTTCTTATTAACCTTAAAACAAAGGTGTGAAGCCGTGAGGTCGGAAAAGAAAATGAGGGACAACCCCTTCCATTGAACGTGACTATGGGCTGGAAGCAAAGACAATGCCCGCCGGACACAATGAGTGTCAGCCAAGAGCCCTGCGATGAATATTCAAGCGTGTTCCCTCTTAGGCAGCTGCCTTAACGCAAATGGTAGAAAAGGAGTCTGATCTTATTTGATATGGAGCAACAGAAATATGCTGGCGAAATATAAAACTAAAACTGTCCCGGTCTACTTGAGTTTTGGGTGCGTTGATGCTCAAGAAACAGAAAGCAATAAGAAAAAAAAATGGCTTACTTTTATTCATTTCGATGAACACTTTCAGGAAAAAAGCTATTGTTCCCAGCCTGTTATATGTCGCTTTCTTCGGTTTCAGGCAGAAACGTAACTGCAGTCACCATGCACAAGCACGCGATCTAATAATCCAGAATATTCTCTGATAAGGCCGTTCATTTTCAAGGAGGAATCTTTAACGGTTTTCTCAAAAGGTGCCGTGATTCAGGTGGCTTGCCTATCATTTCTGTAATTCCCATGTTCTCAACTTCCCAAAAATAAAAATAGGGTATGCAAAACAAGTAAAAAAAACTTATAAATACGCCTCCTTGAACAAATTCACTAAGAACTTCCTTTGTTCTAAGACAAGCGTCCAAATGGACTTTGATTTCCGAAGCTCTTGGATGCATAAAATCTCACTCTCAGTTCTATGTGCGTGTTAAAATTACGAATTCTTCTACCTGTCTTTCTTACTTAATACTGTAATGTCGAATAATGTCGAAAAGCTTGTTTGCTTCGTGCATCGCTCGATCACATTTTTTTCCAAGAAATGTAACGTGTGTTAGATCTCTTTGATTACTTTTCACCAGATGTCTGTGTTTAGATTATTTTGATGTTGATTTGCGCGGCTGTTTGATTTGTCAATCACTGCGTTCTATAATGAAAATGCCAATAACAAATGAAGCACTCATTTGATATTGGTTTCCCGGGTTTCGATCACTCTCTAAACAACATTTAAAGAGACCACGGCCGCTGACGCCGTACAAACACTTATTGCTACTAATGTTATTGCGTGCGTTTGCCTGATGCCGAAGCGGGAAACGGGGCTTCAATTCAATGCCGTGCAGAACAGCAAGCGCCAAGTGCAAATGGGGCTGCAGCTCCATTTGCATTCTTGATTATGCACGGCTCGCGAGCCTAATGATTTCTCATATTCGCGAGAAGCGCACTTCATTGAGTTCTTGCTTTAGTTTCCACATCTCGATGAATAATGACTCCATACAGGAACGAATCCACAGGACTTGCTGCGCTGAACGAAACAGCAGCGGGCTGTGTGTTGAAGAGAAGTCCGCCGCGGGACAAGCAAATGACACAGTGGTGCCCCTAGTGCGCGTGTATTCCAGTCCAGAAGAACCGAAAGATCGCAGCGTCGCCCCTGAAAGACGCTTGTCGAGTCAGGTTTTGGTAACTGAAGAAAATGTAGTAGAAAAAAATGAAAATGGAGTGAACAGCAGGTAATTGAATACGGCTCGGGAAACGAAACACTACCGAGGCGACGTTTAGAGCTAAAAGAAACATTCATGACGAAAAATGCGCAACTTGCACGAAGACTCTGAAAGAATGCACGGGACGGGGAGCTTATCTTTCTGAGTCATCGTACAGGTTGCGCTTTTTTCGTCATGAACTTTTATCAACACGCCCAATTGTCAGTTATCGTATACAAGGAACATTCAGCCTGTAGCATTCATAGGGCGCAGCGAATAGCTCGTCAGCTGCTGAATTAATGAAGGATCTCCTTTTGTATTGGAGGAAGCGATTTACAGGGTAAAAAAAAATGAAAGCAGTAGCTATTGCTCGGGGAAGATAACTCGCAGGGTTGACTTGAGGGCTCTTAGTGGCAACGCTTATAGAACTTGTTCTTTAAACGTTGCTTAGTGGTGCAACACATTTTCACGGCGTTGGGCAGGAAGTAACATTTCCGTAGTTCAGTGAGCCTGTAATGACACTTGTTACAAAAGTGTGCACATAAAACTTGTTTCTCATTCAAAACACAATAGGGACGTTTCTGACGATACATAATTTGTCTATATACTATATATATTTACGTTTCGCTCGGGATCCGAGCTTCATCCTTCTGATGAAGCTCGGACACCGAGCGAAACGTAAATAAAACTGCTTCGCACGCGCGTCTGTTTGACTTTTTTGTGAACATTGCACCGGACCTAGAAACCCTTTGTTCCTTCGGTATATATATATATATATATATATATATATATATATATATATATATATATATATATATATATATGCTTTTACTGGAGTAAATGTTAGCACAGCGGTATGCATGCCGCCCCCGAAAACCTTGTGCCTTAAGACCAACGTATATTTCTTGTACACTTCGCGTGCATTGGACAGCTTGTTTTAACCGTGTTGAAATAACCTCTGGACACCTATTCATCGAAGTTGCGTATAAAATATTGCATTAAAAGTGGTCTATATCTGCTCATTCTCTTGGATTTTTCAGCAGGCTTCTTCAAACAGAGGTTCCACCATATAAAATACGCAAGGCGGACCTCCAAGCTGCGGCAGGCAAGAAATTGTGTTAAATTGTTAGTGGGGTCATATTCCTCCTGGCGGAAGGCCTTTATAGATGGAGAGGGAACTTCATACCGACTCGATAGAGAAACAGAGAGAAAGACAAAAACTGTATTTACACACAAAAACTGAAAAAAAAAAGAACCAGGCTATATCAATTTCGTAAAGCGTGTTGCCGTATGCACGCGTGAGCTGAAGCCGTAGATCAATTTTAGGCCAACTGATGGAGCACTATACCATGAACTTTCCCCTTTTCAAAGTCTGTCTGTATATGCTGTACTGGACGTTCTCATTAGTTTTTAATGCTACATCCTAATATTATCAATATTAAATGCGCAGCAGAAGCAGCAGTATTAAAAACTTGATGCGCCGTTAACCCTAGGCTGCAGCTAACCTAGAATGAACACTCGTCGCGACGCTCCGCTTACTATGGCCCTATGCTCTCAGGCAAATCATTACGCTAGTCTAGCGTAGTGTGGCTGTACCAACGTTAGGTAAGTGAAGCTCAGTGCAAGCATATTACGAAAGTAAAAGTTTTTATTTCAACAGCTTTGTCACAAACATTTAACTACTATGAACTGTGCAATATCTCACCGGAACAAACACTGAATTTTTTATGTCCCTTAATTACATCGTTTACTTTTCTTAATAGACGTTTCAAAACATTGTTTCATTATGGTTATTTTATCTTTACTAATGGCCATATAGACACGAATGACCTTATTACGGAAGTGTTACCCTCTACCGTTTATTTTCGCCGGCTGAAAGAGCAAAGTTCAACAAAAGCGAGTACAAGGAAATCGTTTACCAGTGATGTTTACGCATGACGTTGTAGAAACAAACAGGGCTTTTGTTCCTAGTCTTCCACACGGAAGACTAAACGATGGAAGCGTGTGGTAGGCTCTGCAAGGCACAACTCTACCATGCTTACCTGGTTGTTTTGCTTTGCCCAGCATTCGTGCAAGAAAGAAGTTGGTGTGCAGCTCTTCCTATACCTGCGAGCTCATAAGTAAAATACTGTTCACCGAGGGAGCAGCTTGCGCCGCTCCCACGGTGAACTAAATTACGTCCACACTTGTTCACGGCGTGGAAGTATAGGCGTGTCCAGAGTTGTTCTGCTAACTCCTGCCTTTGCTCGTAGAACGAGAATCTCGGTGTGTTCGCTTGCATAATCACGACAGCGCACAACGTAGTCCAGATGCTCATCGCTCTTTTTTCCCCGTTCTACTTCCCACACTAATGGTACCACGTAATTTTGATAATCAGGCTCGTGTGAACGGAAACTTTTTTTCGCCATTTTCACAAACGTAACATTGTACGAGTCCGCAGCCGTGTTCTGGAGATGTGAGGTACCCTTACGTCGAATTGTGCTATGTACATGTTTGTTGGCATAACTTAATGAATTAGAAGGACTCCCGAGATTAGGCCTGCCAAGGTCTATCTCATAAACATACACATAACCTTTAACTCAACTGAGAATACAGGAAAAGTATAAAATAGAATATAACGAAGCCAAAAAGACGGACCTCTATGAGGAAATTATCCTAAACAAGTTCTTGATTTCAAAAATGTCAATAAAACCAGAGTGCGTATTATAATGAAAGTATGCCCATCTGTTCAGGCTTCTCCCAGAAAAAAACGAAATACTGGTAAAAAATATTTAGTTCGAGAAACGTCTTTTGTTTCCGAGGTAAACAAAATAACAAATATTCGTCATACTGATTATGCAGACGTAAGATGAATGAAGTTTAACCCACGGTGCTCACAAGTTATTTAATGGCATTTTGAGAAGCTTCATCGTAGTTCTCATAGGCACTTTAAGTTTTGCATATTTCCTTTTCCTTTCTTTCTTCCTCTTTTTTCTTTCCGCTTCTCTCTTCTGTTTCTTTCCGTCTTTTATCTTTGTTTATTTCTGTTTATTTAATTTTGCTCTATCTCTCTTTCTCCTTCTTCCTCTTTTATCCCTTTTTTTTGTCTTCCTCTCTCTCTTTCTTGCTTGCTTCCTCCTTCTTTCCATCCATTTATTTTCCTATCTTTCCGTCTATTTCTTTCTTTCTCTTTCTTTGAATCCTCCTTTCCTTCGATTTCTGTGTATCTTTCTCTCTCTTTCTTTCTTTCTCATTCTTTCTATGCTATGCGTTACTCTCTCCCCTCGTCGTCATTCTCACGTCACTTCTCCTTCCCATCCACTTGCTACACACGCTCTGCTGCTTGCCGGGATAGCCGGGTGGTTAGGATGCTCGCCATTCAGATCAATAATAATAATAATAATAATAATAATTGTTGGGGTTTAACGTCCCAAAACCACCATATGATTATGAGAGACGCCGTAGTGGAGGGCTCCGGTAATTTCGACCACCTGGGGTTCTTTAACGTGCACCTAAATCTAAGCACACGGGTCTCGGCATTTTCGCCTCCATCGAAAATGCAGCCGCCACAGCCGGGATTCGACCCCGTGACCTGCGGGTCAGCAGTCGAGCACCATAACCACTAGACCACCGTGGCGGGGCACCATTCAGATCAAGGGTACGCGTGTTCGAATACTGCCTCGTGAACCATGTTTTTCGCCAACAATTTCTCTCGTTGTCTCTCTATATATATCTCTCTTTCTTTCTCTATCTTTGTAGTCGTTCTCTCACCCATCAAGGTTACTACAGGACACGCCGGAGAAATCGGCGCACATGTTCTGGGAGCCAAGTAGAAGAGGACGGAGATGAAGAAAAGGATGTAGAGAGCGCGTGCCGGTTGTGATGATGATAATTTCTGTTTCTGACAGACAAATTACGGCGACCTTATACAGCCTCGCTGCTAAAACAGAGTGAGAGAGTACCGACTGATATGACTGTAACGAATGCCTATAGTGTCAAGTTAGGTATATCAGTTGTCAATATTTTGTTCATTGCTCTCCCGAAAGGGTTTCTTTCTCCAGGTTGTGCTCCTTTTCGAATTTAACGAGTTTTACCAACATCAAGACTTCTCGGGTAAGGCTCGGTCAAGAGCTCATGTAGTTTTGGTGATAGTGACCAACTCACTGAAAGCACTTCAAAGTACTGTGTTCCCTGTTCTATCGACATAAGACTTAATTCCTTGTACTGGCTGTATCTCGCCTGATACTGTCGACAGTAATGTCCGGGAACAATAGATTGCCAGTGCTCCTCATTAAAATGTGTTATTATCGCGTTTTCTTTTCAAAGTTGCGGGAATATGAAGTGAATTTTCACCAGAATGTCGAGGGCCCAAGTTGTACCTTTCGACGAAAGGAAAGCCTTTATTAACAGCATACATATTAAGGTACGTTTTCGTCATAACAGTACCACTGCTTCTTTGAGCTAGGGCTGCCTATTAACTATTGCGGTATTTTCCCCCACTAAAGCAAAGTGCCTTTTTCAAGAAGATTCTAGAAGTGGAGGCCACGTATGCGTAGCTCAAGCGCGGGTCCCGCGTTCACCTCGAGTGGCAGGTCAAAAAAGAAAGTATGAGGCGAGGAAACTAATAACTGTCCGGGGGGTAAGGCTCCAGTTAATTTCACGCGACGCACTTTCCACGGCAGTCAGCAGCAAAATGTGTGGTGTCGACAAACCTCCCTTTTCAGGCGTGATGAAACGGTTTAATTCGTTTTGTTTGCATCGGTCTGTGTTTACAATCGTGCAGTCATTGTTGCGAGCTGGTGTAACATGTGGGAAGCTTGCCTCCGCCACAGAAACAGAAACTACAAATAATTTCACGTACTGCAGCATAAACATAGATACAAGCAAATTTTGTCAAGGCGAGGGGTATTGCGTGTAGCGCCACATTGTTTACGCTCACCGGCATTAAAACTTAGCCCCTAGGAGCGTATACGTGCTTGCTTGTTCGCTTCTGTTCCTTAGTGACGGCTGCTACACAGCTTGTGGCGTAGGAACACCGCATCAGCGCTCAGCGCGAAAGCCGTGCAAAAGCCCAGATGACCTTCCAAGTGCAACCAGTGTGCCGTGACGTCAGAAACAAGAACTGCGGATTAAGGGTTTAGAAACCGCCCATATATGTAGTTTTGTTTATTATTACAGTGATTTTATTCGTGAAATCAGTTTCGCCCGCTTGGCGTTTTACAGCGAAAGCTGTTATGAGATCACAACAAGGGTCGTTTCTGCGCCGTAGTTGTCCGCCGCCGCCGCCGCCGCCGCCGGTGTCCGTAACCAATATCGCACGAAATAAGAAAAAAAAACTAAATAAATAAAAAAAAACACATGTGACAGAATGGGAATCGAACCCGGGTCCTCTGCATGGCAGCCCAGCACTCTACCACTGAGCTACGCCACTGCTTGAAACTGCGGTGCAAACTGACCCTAGGCAGGCTTAATATCGGGTAAGGAATCGCGTTAACGTGTGTTGTAAAGCGTTTTAGAGCAGTAAAGTAAGAACCAGGCGTCACACAATGCGAATTGCGTAACGAGTGGGTCGTTCAATGCTCGAACCCATTACAAAAGCCTCTGGCATAATTCTTCATCGTCGTCAGCCACAGCGTCAACAAAGTGCACATAATTCGTTACAAGAGTGTAGCGGGCACCGCGCTTATCTGGAGAATGACGAAGAATGGCATAGTAGACGCTTCCCCACAACACAAAAATTATGATGATTTATAGCTTAGTGGGTACCATGCAAGTGGGCTTGTAGTAGTTGGCCAAAGAGTGTTTAAAAAAGGCTAAAGGCCGCTCTCCCAGCTTTCGCTGTGGCTGTGCTGCGCCTTCTGCGCAGGCCTGGCGGTTTTTTTGTAATGGCCTCTTTAAGCGAACTGTGTGCGGATGTGAAATGAAAGAACAGCACTACGACAGGCCACGAGTAACAGCCGTGGAGTGAAAGTCTCGGTCTCTTCGGAGCTCTTCTTTCAAAGCACAGCCTGTTTTCACTCGACCACCTCTTTGCTCATTTGTCTAAATTCGAGGCAGAAATTTCTCAACGACCCTTATCATCCCCATATCTTCTGTTAAAAATCGCTGAACCGAGCTCCAAGCTACGCCACAAAATTTCTGCACATGTTTAACGGACCGTCTTGGATGTTCAAGCACAAATGCACAAAAATCTTTCAACAGCAAAGCGGTTATCGAATCACCATTTGTCCGGCGAACCAAAAAACTCGGTCCTGTATTCGCCACAGGAAT
Organism: Rhipicephalus appendiculatus; assembly: GCA_030522465.1. NCBI lineage: Eukaryota > Metazoa > Arthropoda > Arachnida > Ixodida > Ixodidae > Rhipicephalus > Rhipicephalus appendiculatus. The sequence goes on from JALIZH010002867.1 coordinate 25,243, forward strand.
TGGCAAGCCCCACTACCGAGTAAGAACAAAATCATATTTATCCGCGAGGAGAAAGATAGAAACAGCGAGCGAGAGAAAGAAACAGATGGTGAGAGAAAGAAAGAAATAGAAAGAAAGAAATAGAAAGAAAGAAATAGAAAGAAACCCTTTCCAATAACTAGGCCGGCACGCGCTCTCTTCGTCCTCTTCTTTGTCTTCTGCCTGGCTATCAGAACGAGGGCGCCAATTTTCCTGACGTGAGATGCAATAACTCGGATGGGCAAGAGAAAGAGTTCAAAGAGAAGAAAAGAAAGAGAGAAAGATAAAAACAGAGATAGAAAGAAAGAGAGAAGTAGAGTGAAATAAAGAAAATAAATCAATAAAATATAGAAGGACATAGAAAGAAATAAACCTAGAGAGAAAGAAATAGAAAGAAATAGAAACCAAAAAGAGATAGAAAGAACAGAGAACAACACTGAAAGAGAGAAATATAGAGAAAGAGCGAGAGAGAAAGAAGCCGAAAGATAGAGAAAAGATGGAAAGAAAGAGGAAGCGAGAAATAGAGATAAAAAGCGAAAAAGAGAAACAAGTAGATGATGATGGGAAGAAATAAATAGAAAGAAACAGTGAAAAAAAAAATTAGATAGAAAAAAACAGAGAAATGTAAAAAGAGAAGGAAAAATAAAAAGTAAATAGAAACAAGGAAGGCCGTCCAGGACTGCTCTTTCGTCAGGCTTGACAGGACTAGTGCGATGCTGCCTAAATTATGTTTTATCTTTTCCTTCGGTCGAGAAGTTTACAAACTTCCAGTACGAGGTTTATCGTGAATCGACGTTTCCCCCTCTTTAAAAAAAAATCACTCATACATTTTAGTATGTTCTATCACAGCGTCCTTGTAAACAGCGCTTAATATCGGAATAGTGGATGAGTCATTTTGTCGAAGCATCAAACAATATTTCACAGCCACCCGGTGTTCAGCGCATTCGGCCATCACAAAAAAAAAAAAAAAGAAAAAAAAGAAAAGAAAAAGAAAATGTCCAGCGTGCGACCTTGATTTCACGAAAAAAAAAATCGCTGTTCCCAGAGAAAAGATTCCTGGGAGAA
>JALIZH010002868.1:0-29930 GCA_030522465.1 Rhipicephalus appendiculatus
GTGAATTTTGTTGATGCAGTGGCTGACGACGATGAAGAATTATGCCTGAGGCTTTTGTAATGGGCTGGATGATTGAACGACCCACTCGTTGCGCAATTCGCATTGTATGACGCCCGGATGCTATTTTACTGTGCTAAAACGTTTTACTGCATAAGTTAACACGATTCCTTACCCGACATGAAGCCTGTATAGTGTCACGCGCGTTTCTAATTTCACTTTTACTGTATTCGGTTTACGCCCACAAAGACTGTGAGGAAGCCGCGCCTCAGTGTTCGAGAAGCTTCGCGATTATAGTAGATCGTCTTGTTAAGATTGCACGCTGGACGCAAATCGTCCAGCTTATTCTAGAGTTTGCACGACCAGCAGTGATAAGGCTAGAAAGTTCGACGTACACTGTATAAAAGACGGTGCGTCCCAACAATGAGGAGATTATCGACTGCCGACGCTCCGTTCGCCGCTATCACTGCCAGTGTGTAGTGCTGTAGTCGCACCTTCAGTTACTCGGCCACAAGTTCGGCCAAATAAAGAGTTTCTTCTTTGACACGCCGACTGTTGCCTTCATCGACGTCACGACCACGTGACATCTGATGGAGGTGCTTTCTGGTCCATGTACCGAACGCCCCCCTCCAGCCGTGAGCCAAGCCCACATAGTGAAGAAGAGATCGACGCCAGCCTCGATCAGCGAGCTAGCCGCAGGCGAACGAAAACTACCTCCAGAGTACGGGCCTCTACCTGATCAGACTCGGAAGACCAAGGCCACGACCACTACTGCAGAGACGATGATCCACCCCTGTGCCGCCTGCACCGATCCTGCTCCGGCAAACGAAGGAGCCGCCAACTTTGCGCGGTTCACCACTCGAAGACCCGGAGAGCTGGCTTGAACGGGTCGACCTCGTCTCTGTTTTCAACAACTGGCCCAACGATGACAAGTTGCGGCACGTTTCATTTTGCCCTGCAAGATTCCGCTCGAACATGGTTCGAGAACCGAGAAGCCACACTCTCGACCTGGGACCTTTTTCGTGCCGCATTTCTGGAGACCTTCACAAGCGTCGTCCGGAAGGAAAGAGCCGAAACCTTGCTGGAGAGCCGTGTACAGCTTCCACATGAGAACGTCGGGATGTACACAGAAGAAATGACGCGCCTGTTTCATCATGCTGACACCGCTATGTCTGAGGAGAAGAAGCTTCGCTTCCTGATGCGGGGGAGTTAAGCAGGATCTGTTCGCCGGCCTTGTACGCAACCCACCCAAGAGGGTCATGGAATTCGTCTCAGAGGCCATGACGATTGAAGAGGCCCTCGAAATGCGTACGAGGCCGTCAAACCGCCGAATTCCGACGACGAACTACGGGGAGGTTCAGTCATTTCAATCCGACGACTTGCACGAGACTATCCGAGCGATCGTGCGGGAGGAGCTGCGCAGGCTGTTGCCTTCGCCACAACCTCAAGAGTATAACAGCTAGTTGGGCGAGTTGGTGCGTATTCATATCTTCAAATATGAACCTCAAGAGGATTCGATCGCAGACATTGTCCGCGGGGAAGTTCGACAGTCGCACGGAATACCCGAAGCACCAGAGCCTCGGCCGGAAGCTATGAGCTACGCCGCTGCAGACCGCCGCAACGCTCCTCCAAGGCCGCGTCATGACGCAGCACCACAACAGTTTCGCCGCCAGACTCCGCCGCCGCCACCACCATCGACCCAATACCGCCCGCCAACCAGCCAGCGCTACGCTAAGAGGAAGACTGACGTTTGGCGTGCCCCTGATAACCGTCCGCTGTGCTGCCCCTGTGGAGAAGCCGGCCACACATACCGCTGCTGCCAGTACCGGCGAAATGGGCCTACGCGGCTTCGCCGTCAACGCACCGCCCGCACAGCACGGCGAGCGGCCACGCGACATCACCGACTACTTAACCAGCACTGAACAGGCACCTCGACGGTCATCACGTTCGCCATCGCGTGGACCCTACAGGTCCCCCTCAGCGACGACAGCATTACAGTAGCCCCTACCGGGGAAGTTCCGTCAGCCCATATCCGGAAAACTAAAGGCAGCAACCGATGGAGGTGCGGTTGCTGTACGACGAACTATCGAAGACCCTCCGCCGACGACGACGCCGCGACGAAACCTGAAGAACACGCAGCAAGCCGCGGAGAGCTCTCAAATCGAAACTTCGCGACCAGCAGAAGACCTGGCGACGCCACGTGGAAGCAGCGGAGGGAACCGACGTAGCCGTGATCCGACGCCGCGACCCAACCGCAACGCACGACGACGAACCAGCGACTTCGACGTTCTCATCGGCCGCCACAACGTCGCCGCTCTCGTCGACACTGGAGCCGACTATTCCGTCGTCAGTGCGCCTTTCGCAACGAAGGTGAAGAAAGTGAAGACTGCTTGGCAAGGCCCTGATATCCGGACCGCCGGGGGTCATCTAATAACGCCGGCCGGTGTTTGCACAGCAAGAGTCACCATTAACAGCCGGATTTATCCCGCAAGCTTGGTAGTCCTACAGCGGTGCTCGAGAGACGTCATCCTTTGCATGGTCTTCCTAGGTCTTCATGGTGCAATCATCGACCTGCGATCTAAGTCGATCACGCAATCCCCAGAAAAAATACTACCGCCGCACGCGCCGCCCGAGAAGCACGCAGTCATTGTGCTGGAAGCCCAGGTCACCATCCCCCCATCGCTCCAGCGTCATACTTTCCGTCGGCACTCAGGAATCAGCAGACTTTGAAGGTGTCGTTGAAGGCGACCAGCACCAGTTGATTAACCGCGAGATTTCTGTCGCGAGAGGAATAGCAGAGCTGCGGGGAGGAAAAACATCAGTGCTGCTCACAAATTTTCGTAACGAGTACAAGCACGTGACAAATGCACGACGATCGCCTACATCGAAGAAATTGTGCAAGCCACCAATGCTTTCGCCCTCCCCGATTCTTCCCAGCCTGCTGCGACGAAACAAGCTCTCCCACCAGCTTTCGACGTCAATCCGAGCCTTCCAACGCATAAAGAAGAACAGCTCAAAACCCTGCTCCAGCAATACAAGGACTGCTTTTCATCATCGTCAAGAGTTCGACAGACCCCAGTCGCACAACATCGCATCATAACAGAGGGAAGTGCAAGGCCACACCGACAGAGCCCGTAGAGACTTTAGACGCGAGAACACGAGGCCGTGAAGAAACAAGATTCACGAAATGCTACGCGACGACATCATTCAGCCGGCCAAAAGTCCGTGGGCGTCCCCCGTGGTCAGTGGCGTAGCCAGGGGGTGGCACACCGGGCACGTGCCCCCCCCCCGAAATTTTTTTCGCCATGGCATACATAGCGAAAAATGACCATTTCAAAGAGGTGCCCTCCCCGAAATCAAGGAGGTGCCCATAGGCGTGCGCAGGGTGGCCCTTCAGGGGGGGGGGGGGGCAGGGAGGAGCGAAGGTTCATCGCAGCGCCCCCCCCTTCCTATTAAGTCAATGTATGGGGCAGAATTTGCGCCCCCCTCTCTCAGGTGACTAGGGGCGGCGGCCGCCCCCCTCTGCCCCCCCTCGTGCGCACGCCTATGGAGGTGCCCCCCCCCGAAAAAAAATTTCTGGCTATGTCCCTGCCCGTCGTGTTAGTGAAGAAGCAGGACGGAACCCTTCGTTTCTGCGTCGATTATCGTCGCCTGAACAAGATTACTAAAAAAGACGTGTACCCTCTCCCACGGATAGAGGACACCCTGGATAGACTCCACAACGCGAATTTCTTTTCCTCGATGGATCTCAAGACCGGCTACTGGCAATTCGAAGTCGACGAGAGAGACAGAGAAAAGACTGCCTTTATAACACCCGACGGCCTGATCGAATTCAAGGTTATGCCTTTTGGTCTTTGCTCGGCTCCTGCGAGTTTCCAACGCATTATGAATACGGTGTTGGCCGGCTTGAAGTGGCAGACGTGCCTCGTCTACTTGGACGACGTCGTTGTGTTTGCCTCAAATTTCGACGAACACCTCCGGCGCCTTGAAGCGGTACTTCAAGCAATCAAGAATTCCGGACTAACCCTGAAGCCAGAAAAGTGCCGCTTCGCGTACGAGGAGCTCTTGTTCTTGGGCCACCTTATCAGCAAGTCTGGAATTCGCCCCGACCCGCGAAAAACAGCTGCTATCACCGCCTTCAGGCCGCCAACTAACAAAGAGGCCGTGCGCCGATTTCTCGCCTTGTGCGCCTATTACAGACGCTTCGTCAAGGAATTTTCGCGCATCGCCGAGCCGCTAACTCTCCTCACGAAAGCCGACCTGGAATTCAAGTGGAAAACTGCGCAAGCCGAAGCATTTCAAGAACTTAAACGACGCCTACAGACGCCACCAGTACTTGCTCATTTCGACTAATACGCCGAAACAGAAGTACACACCGACGCAAGCAGTGTTGGACTCGGCGCCGTGCTTGTGCAGAGGTCTGACGGGCTGGAAAGGGTCATCAGTTATGGTAGCCGGTCGCTTTCCAAGGCGGAAGTCAACTATTCAACAACAGAAAAGGAGTGTCTTGCCATCATCTGGGCTACATCCATGTTCCGTCCCTACCTCTACGGCAGGCCTTTCAAAGTTGTGAGCGACCACCACGCCTTGTGTTGGCTAGCTAACTGGACGGATCCTTCAGGACGCCTCGCACGGTGGAGCCTAAGACTTCAAGCGTTCGACATTACCGTCGTCGTTTAAAGTCCGGAAGAAAACACTCCGACGCTGACTGCCTGTCTCGTGCCCCAGTCGACCCACCGCTGCAGGATGACCATGATGATGAATACTTCTTGGGAACCATAAGTGCCGACGACTTCCCCGAACGACAGCGAGCCGACCCAGAACTGAGGGGCTTAGTGGAATACCTGAAGAGCAGGACCGCCGTTGTTCCAAAATTATTCAGGCGAGGATAGGCGTAATTTTTCTTGAAAAACGGTGTCCTCGTAAAGAAGAACTTCTCTCCTGCCCGGGCCAACTTCGTTATCGTTGTACCATCAGCCCTGCGACCAGACATTTTGCAGGCCCTACACGACGACCCGACGGCTGGCCACCTGGGTTTTTCCCACACGCTCGCGAGGGTACAAGAAAAGTACCACTGGCCACGCCTTTCCGCCGACGTCGCTCGTTACGTGAAGACATGCCGGGACTGTCAGCGACGCAAGACGCCGCCGACAAGGCCAGCGGGACTTCTCAAACCCATTGAACCACCTAGCCGCCCTTTTCCAGCAAATCGGTATGTACTTACTGGGCCCATTCCCGACGTTGACTGTCGGAAACATGTGGATCGTCGTGGCTACCGACTACCTCACCCGCTAAGCCGAAACAAAGGCCCTGCCCAAAGGAAGCGCCACCGAGGTAGCCAAGTTCTTCGTCGAGAGCATCGTCCTGCGTCATGGCGCCCCAGACGTTCTCATTACCGATAGAGGTACGGCCTTTACTGCGGAGCTAACTCACGCGATCTTGAGATACAGCCAGACAAGCCACCGCCGGACCGCCGCCTACCAGCCACAGACTAATGGCCTCACCGAGCGTCTCAACAAGACCATCGCCGACATGCTGGCCGTGTACGTCGACGTCGAGCACAAGACGTGGGATGCCATCCTTCCGTATGTGTCCTTCGCGTACATCACGGCCGTGCAAAAAACGACATAGATGACGCCACACAAGTTGGTCTACGGACGCAGCCCGACAACGACGCTCGACGGGATGTTACCAAACGTCACCGAGGAAGAAAATGTCGACGTCACTGTCTACCTACAGCGCGCCGAAGAAGCCCGGCAACTCGCCTGTCTGCGCATCTAGTGCCAGCAAAAGACCGACAGCCGTCGCTACAACCTTCGACGACGCTTCGTGGAATACCAGCCTGACCGTGTGTGGGTCTGGACACCCTAGCGCCGGCGTGGACTTTGTGAAAAGCTTCTTCGGCGATACTTCGGGCCTTACAAGGTGCTTCGACGTGTAGGCGCTCTAGACTACGAGGTCATTCCCGACGACATTACGAACTCTCAGCGGCGCCGCTCGCTGCCTGAAGTCGTCTATGTCGTGCACCTCAAGCCGTTTTACGCACGTTAGTGGACCTGGATTGTACTTTTTGATTTATTGTTGTACTTTCTTGTTTGTGCCTAGTGATTATTGTACTTTGTCGCTATATGGTTGTTATTTATTGTTGCATGCATTTAGCCCCCGCGAGTTCTGTTTAAAGCATCGGGAGGATGCTTTTTCAGAGGGGGGGCATTGTCACGCCCGTTTCTAATTTCACTTTTACTGTATTAGGTTTACGCCCACAAAGACTGTGAGGAAACCGTGCCTAAGTGTTCGAGAAGCTTCGCAGTTATAGTAGATCGTCGTGTTAAGATTGCACGCTGGACGCGAATCGTCCAGCTTATTCTAGAGCTTGCACGACCAGCAGTGATAAGGCTAGAAAGTTCGACGCACGCTGTATAAAAGACGGTGCGTCTCAACGATGAGCAGATTATTGACGGCCGACGCTCTGTTCGCCGCTATCACTGCCAGTGCGTAGTGCTGTAGTCGGACCTTCAGTTTCTCGGCCACAAACTCGGCCAAATAAAGAGTTTCTTCTTTGACGCAGCGACTGTTGCCTTCGTCGACGTCACGACCACGTCACAATAGGGTCAGTTTGCAACGCAGTATCAAGCACCGGCGTAGCTCCGTGGTAGAGTTCTGGGCTGCCACGCAGTAGGCCCGGTTTCAGTTCCCATTGTGTCATAGGTATTTCTTATTTATTTAGTTTTTTTCTTATTTCGCGCGATAGTGGCTACGGACACCGGCGGCGGACAACCACGGCTTAAAAACGGCCCTTGTTGTGACCTCATAACAGCTTTCGCTGTAAAACACACAGTTGTACAGTCAAAAATAGCACACATTTGCGCAGCAATGTCTGCGCATTCACTAAAAGCATAAATCTTGTAGTTACGAACAAAAAGCATCCGGTGGAATATCAACAAGACAAGCAACCAACTCATTCCATTAACGAGTAGTAAAATGAGGGAGAATGAAAAGTAGAGAGCGAGAGAGAAAGAAACAGTGAGTGAGACAAAGAAAGCATATAGGAGCCACGTATCTATAGTATAGCACACAATACTCCGGAGTTAAAGTGGTAGAGCCATTGGACACGTGGTTACCGTTACATCGAGCGATGTATGCAAGGAACAAAAAAAAAAAAACAAACCTGCATCCTCGTCAAGAAGCACAGCGTTGCAATACTTGACTTCTACTCTTGTGAAAAACTTGGCATCATCATGAGGTTAATGTAGATTACAACAGCACCATGAGTGAAGTCCTGTCTGAATTTCTGGTGGTGTTTCAACGTCGTGGATCTTCGAAGCGTTCATACAGGAATGCGCTGCGTGAGGAAGGTACGTGAGCTATGTCACATAACTATGCAGAGTCAGTAGGAGAATGAACTGAAAGTATCACAGGCACCTGCGTCAAGTATTGTGCCCCCAGGACAGTCCTTGTTACACTATGTTCGTCGCGAACACAGCTCGCATGAAACATCAATAACGTTGACTGACGCAAATTTTCAGGCATAACGAAATGTGTTGAGGCATAAAAAATAGCGCAGAAAAAGGGAGAGGGCTATGGCAAAATACAACCAGCACGAGCGCTGTACATCCACTAACAGATGCGACATTCAGAAAGTAAAATAATTAACCAAGTGCACCCGCCGTTTCACAGCGTCTGTGCTCTCAGACAAACTCTGAGACAGGGTGACATAATTTTTACTGGTATGGCAATTATATGGACAGCCTCGACGGTCTTTTGCCGTCGCCGTTGCCGTCATGTCACGTATAAAGCCCAAAGTGATAAGATCCCACTGCGCATCGTACGTTCCACACGCGGGTAATAGCGCGCGAGCGGGGTGGTTCAACACGGCTGAAGCAGAGATCCAACAAGCCGGCCCATCACCGTCACTCGGAGGGCGCATGCAATAAGATCCCCCTGTCTGTTACACCCTCGTCCTGTTTGTTTCTGGAGCGTCGTCTTTTTGTGCGCTATTTACGGCTCAAGATCCTAGCAGAGAGGATTTATTTACAATTTCTGTGCATAGCATTATTCTTCGTGGATCTTTCCACTTCTACTGCGCCAAGCATTTCATCGTCTGTGTTCATCGCCAATGTTCATGGCCTATGGTCCATGGTCTATGTTCACGCATGTCGTTGCTTCCGATGTATAGGGAGGCTCTGGTTCTCCTCAAGTGACAAACGTCACTTTTCGGCCGAGCCTGCCCTCATCCTTGGGATGAAATACAATCGAATTGAATTAAATTGAATCCGAGAAGACCACCGGACTATGATTTTTCGCTCTATGAGGCCCACCATAGAGCACTGTTGATATACTATATAGCGGAAACCGGCCTCTATCTGTATATTTGACTTTGTGCGCCGTTGGGCAAACTTTCGAAATCAAAAATAATGTGTTGTTTTTTAAGACTCGTCCTGTTTATTTCTGGCGTGTCGTCTTTTTGTGCGCTATTTACAGCTCAAAATGATATGCTTGGTAAATATCGGGGCACCGTCTGTTGTGCTAGGCCATCCACTCCTATAAAAACGTATTAAACATTCTATATGTACTACATTTTGTTCGAACTGCACTGTGGGACTAGACAAAGAAAGAAGCAATACAAACCAATAATGCGCTTGTTTGTCTTCCTTCTTTCTTCGTTTCTATCCCAAGGCACAGTTAGACCAAAATAAACTCTTAACCAACTTGCCCAACTTTCCACGCTCCTTACATATATAAAGGCTCGTTCACCTCGGTGAACACTTCTAAAGCGTGACCACCCTCCGCGGAGGGTGGTTACGCGGGTCACATTGAAATGACGTCCTTGCTCTAAAATCAGTACAGATATTATGACAGACGATGTTACGTCGGCTGACCAGGGTTGTCGACATTTCACGTAAGTGCGTGATACACGCTGAAATGCCACGTTTAGACAAGGGCGTCAATGCACCTCGTAGCGCTTGGCGTGAAAGAAATTATCCGGCACGGGCTACTACTCGCTGAGACAGAAAGCGAGAGAAGCTTGTTGTTAGAAGGCTAAGGACCTCGCCCTAAGGTGGAGTCCTTAGTTAAGGGCTCCACTGGCTCGCGCGACTACACGTGCCCGCCGGATCAGCCTACGCTGCTGCTGCGGCTCTCAGCTGGTCATCGCAATCTCCCAGATGGAATGCGAGGGTGAAGAAATAGGGGGGTACCACGGTGGCGCGAACCTGCTACTCGCTGAATTGTTGGCTAGAAAGTGACTCCCACACTTTGTGGAACTGGAGCAGAATTTTAACGCGTTAGCGTTAAAGAGCTCGATTCACAGAAATTTCGTCGTCGGTGTCGGCGTCGTTGGTTGTGAGCGAAAAATCATGATCTTGTCTGTGACCGAAAAATCGGGAAAGATGCAATAAAACAAATAATAAAAAATTTCCGGGTCCGACTGAAGATCGAACCCCGGGCCGTCTGCGTGGCAAGCAGGTGTTCTACCACACAGCCACGCCTCTGCTCGGAAATACAGTGAAAATTACTTCCTCTGCTTAGAAATGCAGTGAAAATAACTTTTCATGCTTCGCAAACGCAAGCGTCCTTTATGTAGGCGTCGCAATATAACATGTAATATCCCAGAAATATTGCGTGGTACAAGGGTACATTGCCATCAGGCATCAGAATATGCGACAGCCATAACGATTTTGTCGTTTAAAGCCGCCCACCCATTACAAACGGCACACACCTTACTGCACGTATTCCCAGAACACCACATTGTGGGTGCATAGCAAGTATGCACTAAGTCATTGAAGTGGGTACTCGGGACAGGATATCGCTATCGCGTTCAACTCTTAAAAGCGAAGATTAAGGGTCCCCCAATTTTTTATTGCGCCAGCACCCGGTGACATCAAGCTCCTTTTGGAGCGCTCCAGATTCACCACTGAGTAGGGTTATTTTGTTTACAACACTGCTATCTCTGAGATAGGGGGCCGTAGCAGAGTGACATTGACGTCAATACATGATAAATTAGCAATCCATTCAAGTAAACATTTCTGGGAAATACATGACTAATAATACAAGAATCGAAGTACAAACGAATAAAAAGAAAGTACACAAAAATACCAGGAAATAAACTTCACGGACAATTTTAAATCAACGCCTTCGACTGACCGACGTCAACCACTTAAACCCACGTACAGCAAAGGTAGTTCCACTCGACAACCGAGCAGAGCATTAAAGAACACTTGAAAGCATTGTTTTTTTGTTTTAAGAGAAAGCAAAGTAAAATGATTTCTTCCTCTCTTGGCCTGAGAATGCGTTCCATATTCATTAGCGTTGATTTATTTACTGCCTTTCACAAGTTTAAACAGGAAGCGCAGGCGAACAACATTGTTTGCCGCTGATAACGGCAATAAACCCTATCTGCCTTTTAGCTCAGCGACGGACGTAACACCATGATGAGTCAAGTTAAACTTGACTGCTTTATTGTTCTCGCTTTCAAGTTTCTTCGTATCAACACGGGAAAATGGATCTCATATTTTATTCAAAATTTAAGAAGAGGTGAAACCAGAGACTTGCCAATAAAAGGTGTAATATCATTAGAGGAGTATCGAAGACATCGCCTCAGATAATCTAGTTTAGCCATGGTGATATTAGCAATGTGGTAAATGTCCCAGTTCCTGCGAAGATCGTGTGTTATGTGAAGACCTATGAACTTCGATTCTTGAACTCGCAGATTTTGGCTACCATCAGCCAAATAGTGAAAAATCAACGGGTGGTTTTTATTTGTAATCGTTCAAACGAGACATTTGGCATACTTCATGCACATCTCCTATGTATCACACAATTTCGATCTGCAATTGGGGTCAGCTTTCAGTTTACCTTATGATCATGAGAATTTCTAGCAGAACGGAATTACAGTAATAAGGATACACTCAAAGTTTCCGGTTACACTCCTCAGCAATGCCAATTTATAAAAAGCAAGAAAAGTAAGGGGCCCAGTACGTAGTCGTAGAGAGCAGCTGCTACAACTAATTGAAATTAGATGAAAGTTCCTTGACCACAACAGAGCGGCGCCTGAGTGTGAGATATGCTTAAAATCATTAAAATCATTTAAAAATCTGGTTATTTCTTAGTATGCCGATAAATTGTGTCTCTAGATTCATGCGGAAAAATCAATCACATTTTTGTCACAGTCCGACAACTATGCATCCACATCGATTCGGTCACTTAAAGCGGAGGCAAGGTCATGAACTCGATCAAGGAATAGGGTTTCGGTCGGAGTACCTCGACTATACCGATGGCCAGCTGGTGAGAGAATACAAGGAGTTCCAATAAATAAAGAAGTAATGTGTTTACGAATGATGAGCTTTTGTATCTTTAATTATAAACAGGTCGCATCCCTAGGCCAGTTATTTGTAATTATTTGCTTCTTGCCACAGTAAAATAATTGCTGTATTTTTGACAGTGTTTAGTTGTCTGGTAACTCACCTGAGGACCGAGATGCGTTGACGATAACTGTCAGAAATTTGGATGATCAGTTGGCATTACTTTCAAACGGGTTCGGGTTAGGGTATTGGGCGAAATATTTGACTAAACAATTTTGGGTTTGGGCATTTGGCCTGTTCCAGAGGATTTTCTCTTCTGTAATTCAACAACAGGTTGAACAATCCCGATTCAGTATTTCGAAGTTAGAAATTGATGTATCCGTGACGTCACGCCAGCCGAAGCCGTCCGTTATCACCACTGCTTCCTCTCCTTCCCTTCCCCTTAACCCCTCTCGCACAACGCTACTTAAACCGCGCTATCGCAATAAACTTTTGTGTTGGCCCAGCCACGGCCCCGGCGTGTTCTATCAGAAATGACAAGCAAGTTTTCACAATCATCCAAAGGATGCGTGCAGGAGTTAGTGCGCGTGAAGACCGACTTGAAATGTTTGTTAAAAGCGTCAGAGATTTGAGCTTCACATGATAAGCAATTTCTATCATGAATGTATTCCAACGAGTTGTCTTTTATATATGTAATTTTGAAGCTTTATGTAACGAAGAGGTGGCCACAATCACAGTGTGTTCTTAAATCACGAAGGTGGCAAAGTCGAGAAAGTAATTTTTAGTCCCACTAAAATCAAGATTGTGTCCAGCAAACAGAAAACCTACAACAGCATTGTCTCTGGGGCAACCCACGACTTCGAATGTGAAAAGACGCGATGGTGGCTCGAAAATGGTGCTTGCCATGTTACCCGTACATAGGGGCCGAGTGCGCTCACGCCGCTGGGCACTAGACGGTCTCGTAAAACTATGACAGGCTACGGAGGCGAGAAAACTCTGATCACACGCACAGTGATCAGAGTTTGCGCTCTTTGAATCGGAGACAGCTTGAGGCGCGGCGGCGCTCGCTCCACCCCCGATGCGGGAGACCGCTTTTCGTTCGGCAGTCAGCGCGCAATGAGAGACGAGCGGAGCGCTCGGAAAGCGGCTGCAGCGCGGGCTCGCCGTGAGAGCCCGCGAGGCCGGAGCTGCACGGAAGCGTCGACACGAGAATCCAGAGACGGTGAGGGCTCACGCTGCCGAAGCGGCACGGAAGCGCCGGCAAGCGGATCCTGAGCTGAGAGCCCGCGGAGCCGAAGCGGCACGGAAACACCGGCAAGAGGACCCCGAGCTGAGAGCCCGCGAAGCGGCGGCGAAACATGCACACATGCACGTTTCGGAGGAAACTCCGGAGCTTCGCCCACTCATCATCATTCACTCCGTGGATATGCTGCGATTTTTTTTTGAGCAGTGATATGTCGAATGCTGAAAGAAGCTCCAACATGGGCAAACCACACGTAGGCCTTTGTTAGCTACTTTGTAGAATGGCTACATTACGACCGCGTCTCTCGATAAAAAAAATGAGGTTGGATCCATGGCAACTTTGTGGCTACGTTAAAACTTTTGCTTTGGTGCAAGAGGCAGGCATTTTGTTTCTAATTCCACATAAAACAGAGTGCTTACGAGCTTTTTTTTGTGTCAGCCGATGCGTGGGCGACATCCTCCCACCAGCAGGCTGGTGCGCATCCAGGCAAATGAACGTAACGCAGATGTTATGCGGCACTAAGTTCTGTGCACATAAGCAAACGCGTCGTTAGCACGCTGCGCATGCTGCCGCAATGGATGGTGATGCTGCGCGCAATGTTACTCATTCTGATCAGTGGCACATATTCTCGTGCCAAGTTCCCAAATATACAGATCCGCATGAAAATGAAGCGAGGACCTTGATCTTGAAGTAGATTTCACTATCTGAAGTTGAACTGGTAATATCTAAACTCTACTAGTCTAATTAGGTATATGGCTTCAAGGAAAACTGCTTTAATCTCTTATGTTCTTAAAAACTTGTTGGGTGCACTGTTCCGACATTGGTGGGTATCAGGCAAGAACTCTACCCATTTGTGCATTAAACTTCTTATATGTTTTTTTTTTCATTTGTTTTCAACTTATTTGTGGCTTGAATACCAAACAAGAGGGAAAAAGTGTGGCCTTATTTTTTTATTCATTATTCCAAGTGATAATATTTATGATTCAATAATAAACTCCCTACTCATAATACTACGTGTGTTCTACTTGGCTGCAATTTTGGCGATAAAATTGAACTTGTCAAAATGGCTGATTGTCTGATTGATAAAATGATATGGCATGACTATTTTCGCTATCTTTATCGTGGGATGTGGCTCCTTTTCAAAGACAACGAACGGCCACCATGGTACACCTCACGGCAGGGTTAGAGGCCGAATTGGTGTAGTCATCGCTGGAACACTTTCTGAGTCCATCGTGGCTTTCTTGTTCGTGACTGGGTGAAGTTTTCTATGTCAGAGGCCACAAGAACGTCCACTGTACCACTGACCATTCCATTGGGGCTGCATCAATACCACGGGATATCATGTAGGCATCACGTCAAGTTCTCTACGCGTGGGAAAGGAAATGACGTACTCCAACCAGTGAAACGCCTCTTGAACTAACCGGACATTCAGGTGATGGTTAGAAAAAGGTCACAGTTTCGCCCATAGGGCGAACCAATGAATGGGATAGCAAGATACTTGCAGCTCGATACTTGCAGCGCGCCGCTGCCGCACAAACAAGGACGCTCGAAAAGAACGCATAGGTATACAGAGGACAAACGTTAACTAGCAACTGTCATAGTTATTACGCCTTTGTTTTTGAGGAACGCGCTGCAAGTATCCACAATGCAGAAGGCGACGCTGTTTGATATTTCTTTTTCTTTTAAACTGCAGCTCGTGGAATGACCCATCTGCGTCTCCTGCCACGTTGTGGCATCTGACGCGGAGTGTGCCTGATATTCTTTTTTTTTTCCTTCTACATCATGAGTGGGTAATAAGGGGGGCTACGTTTTCGTGCGCGTCTCAAGAAACGTTTTCAATTTGAAAGAAAATGTAGGAGCGTTGCGTGATAGAAAACACGCTCAAGCTCCTCTAAAACCTGCGTACCGCAAGCGGCAAATGGTGCATATGAATAGCTCGCTGTTATGTCGCCAGCACAAGCATGGCGCGTGGTTGTGTTGGCTAGCGCAGCGGGCTACGGAGCGAGGGATCGCTGGTTCGATTTCCCGGTCAGGTGCTTTGAACTTTCTTTTCTAATTAATTTATTTTTCTTTGGGAATTTTTTGTATATAAAAATACATATACATATCCGGGGCATGACAGCGGCGGCGACGGGAAAAATGAGTCAAGAGTGTCAAAAAATTGCTCTCGCAATAATATAAATCATGAAACACATGAATTTTCAGTCTCTTAAGAGCTTGCATGGCGCCGGACCGCGGCAAAGATGGGCTGGATCCGAGACAGACAAGGTAGCTACAGTAAGTAGACGATTGTCTAGCGTGACTTGATGCACCACTAATTAAAGCCAAACGAGCTGTTAATGCAATGTCGATGTGTACGTACTGTTTTCCTTCTTGCTTCTGTAAAGAACAATTCTCATCTTTTGTGTCCCTGATGGACATCATGCGACGGTACCAATGCATACTCCCAACAACGGCAATAAAATAATGCTTGTGTTCCTCAGTACGTAATGCTTCAAAAAATTTAATTGTTCATGCTACCACCCTTGATGGTAGGAAGTTTGATCACATTCTTATCGAGTTAAATCTCCTAGGAGCTATCAGAAAGGAGCAATTTGTGCGCTGGAGCAAGCTCTCTTGTATACTTATTTCCTACAGAATCTCGCCATGGCTATCACTTAGTGCATGTTCGTCACTCACTGTGCTTTCCCTAAAAAGTTACTGTTCACAGATGGCTAGGGATTGGTTGTGTACGTTCCCGAGGGCAGTTATTCGTGACGTGAAATAAAGGGTGTTTACAAATGTCGGGAGATAAAGGTCACACAAGCGCATTGCCTCATCGTCAATGCGTTCGGAGCAGCATAATATTCGAGATGATAGATTGCTCATTGTTTCACGGAAATTCCACAAAATGGCACATAAAGTTCATCGCGGCCACTGACAGGTTGACGCCGCTGTCATTAATATCAGTTAACATTTCATTGACGTCTTGCTGTGATTTCTCAGAAAATCTTAGTCATGGCGGACAGCATGTAACCTTAACTATTCTTTTTCTCTTCACAGAGCCCTAAAATGAATACTTTTTTTTCCTCTCGACGGCCATCTTTGAGAGCCTTTGGTGCTTGTGAACACCACGAAGTCATCACCAGGAGAGTAGGCATTTCTATCATTATCCCTAGAAAGGTGAACCCGAGTCAGAGAAACCACGTCGTAATAAATAAATCATTGTAAGCTGCTTGAACGGTACAGGCGTCTCGTTGTATCAGGTACATCTTTTTGAGTCAACAATACCTTGATTTTCGCGAGTTCCTTCATATTGTCACGGGTATGGAAATGCTACTCCGGCACAGCCGCTGAAATGGCACCGAATGGAAGAAGATGACAACGTTCGTGTTGTGGGGCTGAGTCTGGGCTGCTTGGTGGATTCGTGATTCTGTGCCCTCTGTGCAGTGTCATCTCGATCAGTTACTGATTGACGACATCTAAATAAATACTCCCCGTAACATCTTTGGTGGAGGTTGCGGGTCTTACAACAGCCCCGGCTCTGGATCTCCGTAAGCGGCCGCCACCTTCGTCCAGCCACGATGCCTGACGACGGCGCGCAGTCTTCGCAGTCTTCGCAGTCTTCGCAGTCGGCCCCAACTCCATCCCATGTGATCCCTTCACACCTTGTCGATCCTGGTACTTTTTGCGGCACCGATAAACCTGACGTCGAGGAATGGCTCGTCTTGTACGAGCGCGTCAGCAAGCATTACAGGTGGGGACGAGACACTTATGCTGGCAAACATCATATTTTCACCTAAGGGGTACAGCACGCGCGTGGTACGAGACGCATGAGGAAGAACTGACAAGTTGGGACATGTGTAAGCAGAAGCTCCGCGACTTGTTCGGCCGCTCAGTTGCTCGACAGATGGCAGCCAGGCAAGAACTCGCATCGCGAGTTCAGTCGTCTACGGAGTCCTACGTCGCCTACATTCAGGACGTGCTATCCCTGTGCCGCAAGTCTGACAAAGACATGACAGAGCTTGACAAGGTCAGCAATGTGTTGAAAGGGCATAGCTGACGATGCCTTCAACATACTCATGTGTAAGAACTGTGCCACTGTTGACTCCATCATCACTGAATGTCGGCGCTTTGAACAAGCTAAAAGCAGGAGGATTACTCAGCGCTTCAACCGCCTCCCGAACACCGCTGCGACTTCCTCGTGCGAAGATCCTGTGATGCCACACCCAAGCACGAACTCTACCATCACCAAGATTGTTCGCCAAGAGCTGGAAGCTATGGCCCCCGCCTCCTATGCGCCCCCCTGCACCAGACAACTTGGCAACGGTATCCCTAATCCAAGCCGTCGTCCGGCAAGAATTTGCCAACCTGGGCGTGCTACTTCCCCCAACCACTCGCCTTCCGCCCCAGCCCATATGCACTCCCGCCCACACCGCTGACCACCACGCCGCTCCACTTGTTGCTGCAGCCTCTTCGGTTCCACGCTTCCCCCCACGATACCGCAATCCGGCTGAGTGGCGCACTCCAGACGATCGCCCGATTTGCTTTTCCTGCTCTCGCGTTGGCCACATTTCCCGCCATTGCCGCAACAAATGGTCTTCCCAACCAAGTTTTTTAAATAACCACCGCCACGATCGCGGACAGTATTCTCGAACACGTTCCTTCGATGACCACCTTCAGGAGCTCCCACCACGCCACTCATTTCCACGATCCGAACCCACCTACGCGGATGTCGTCGCCCAGAGAAGCTCCTCCAGCCGGTCGCCGTCGCCTCAGGCTCGCCAGTCACGCGCCCCTCGGCGCCTTCGCTCTCCGTCGCCGGCTTCTTCTGGACAACTCCCGGAAAACTAACAAGTGCAGCTCGTGGAGGTGGCGCTGCACTGACGACTCGGACCCAAAACCCTCTACCGACCACTAATACCAGACGAAATTTACTTAGTGTCCTCATCGATGGCCTGCCCGTAACTGCTCTAATCGACACTGGCGCCCACTTATCCGTCATGAGCTCTAAGCTTCGATCCCGTCTCAAGAAAGTTCTTACGCCTGCTGTGATTCCTTCAGTGTGCGTAGCCAACGGAAGCCGAACATCAGTTCTTGGTATGTGCACTGCCCGAGTTACTGTTGCCGGCCACCAGACATCGGTTCTCTTCGCCGTTCTTACAGCTTGCCCGCATGATGTCATTCT
This sequence comes from Rhipicephalus appendiculatus, assembly GCA_030522465.1. Lineage (NCBI taxonomy): Eukaryota > Metazoa > Arthropoda > Arachnida > Ixodida > Ixodidae > Rhipicephalus > Rhipicephalus appendiculatus. The sequence continues at coordinate 17,708 of JALIZH010002868.1, forward strand.
TGGCATTGATTTCTTGACCACCCACTCTGCCCTCATCGATTGTTCATCCGGCGTTTTAAGGCTCGAGTTGCCTTTGTGCGCCGATGACCCTTCTCCAAGTCGCACTCGGCTGCGGTCCATGGAGTTTCTACGGCTACCACCGCAAGCTGCTGTGTACGTCCCTATGTCGCCGTTTCCGTCAGTTCCTGATGGAGAATACGTGGTAGCTCCCCTCATTGACCTCACTCTTTCCCGCAGCATCGCCCTTCCTCATACCGTAGTGGTTGTTGCCAACAACAGGACGCTTATTCCTGTCCTCAACTTCTCTGCGTCAGTCCAAGTTCTTCCCCAAGGCATTACCCTAGCAGAACTTTCAAGTGTGGAAGAATGCACAGTTTCTTCTTTCACCACTGACGCAAACACCGTGGCCCAACCTGTCATAGCAGCGCACAATAAGACATTCCTGGACAAAATGATATCCAGTGACCTCCTACCTTCCCAAGCTGAAGCGCTCCGCGGTCTTCTCTTTTCCTACCTTGATATTTTTGACGTCGACGACCGTCCCCTAGGTCGCACAAGCGTCGTAGCCCACCGCATCGACACCGGCGACGCCAGTCCCCTTCACAAACGGCCTTACCGTGTGTCGCACGCCGAGCGCCAAGTTATTCAGAAGGAGGTAGAGAAAATGCTCGAAAAAGACGTCATAGAGCCTTCAGCCAGTCCTTGGGCATCACCTGTGGTGCTCGTTAAAAAGAAGGATAACAGCTGGCGCTTTTGCGTCGACTATCGCCATCTCAACCGAATCACCAAGAAGGACGTCTATCCTTTACCTCGAATCGACGATGCGCTCGACTGCCTCCATGGTGCCAAGTATTTCTCGTCGCTCGATCTTCGATCCGGATGCTGGCAAATTTCTGTTGATGACCGCGACCGCGAGAAGACAGCGTTCATCACACCCGATGGCCTCTACCAATTTAAGGTCATGCCTTTCGGGTTGTGCAATGCCCCTGCAACTTTTGAACGCATGATGGACTCTCTTCCTACGCGGTTTTAAATGGTCAACCTGCCTTTGCTATCTGGACGACGTTATCGTTTTCTCGCCCACCTTTGAGAGCCACCTCCCTCGTCTGTCGGCCATTCTTGACGTTTTTCGTCGTGCTGGACTCCAGCTCAATTCGTCGAAGTGCACCTTTGGGCACCGACAAATTAAACTACTTGGCCACCTTTTTGACGCTAATGGAGTCCAACCCGACCCCGACAAAGTCCGTGCTGTTCGTGAATTCCCGGTTCCGCGTTCCACACAAGAGGTCCGCAGCTTTCTTGGGCTCTGCTCTTACTTCCGCCGCTTTGTCATCAATTTCGCGGACATTGCTCGACCCCTCACATACCTCCTCAAAAAGAACGCGGCTTTTTCCTGGGGTGCGGACCAAGCACATTCCTTTACATCGATGATTTCCGCTCTCACTTCACCACCAGTGCTGGCCCATTTTGACCCAGCTGCCCGGACGGAGCTTCGCACTGACGCAAGTGGCCACGGCATTGGGGCTATGCTCGCTCAGGTACAGAATGGCACAAATCGTGTGATAGCATATGCCAGCCGTCTTCTGTCACAGTCAGAAAGGAATTATTCTATTACCGAGCGGGAATGTCTAGCTCTCGTCTGGGCCGTCGCTAAATTTCCGTCCGTACCTATATGGACGCCCGTTCGCTGTCATCACAGACCATCATGCGCTGTGCTGGCTATCGACCCTTAAGGACCCTACTGGAAGACTCGGCCGTTGGGCATTACGTTTGCAGGAGTTCACGTTCAGTGTGGTGTACAAATCTGGAAAGTTGCACAGCGATGCCGACTGCTTATCTCGACACCCTGTTGATCCACCCAACGCCACCGAATTGGAAGCCGACGCTTGCGTTTTCGCCATCACAGACTTTATACACGTGGCGGATGAACAACGGCGAGATCCATCGCTACTCAGCATCATTGACCGCCTTCAAGCCGGCAACGACGACCCTTCCCTCAGCATGTTCTTGCTGCAAGGCAATGTTTTGTACTACCGCAACTTATACCCCGAGGGCGCAGAACTTTTACTGGTCGTTCCACATCATCTGCGCAAAGACGTCCTTCAACAACTTCATGACGCCCCAACTTCAGGGCATTTAGGCGTCTCCCGAACCTACGACCGTGTTCGACGAAGGTTTTTCTGGAAGGGCCTTTATCGTTCCGTTCGCCGCTACGTTGCGGCTTGCGACCTCTGCCAACGACGGAAGAAACCTGCGACTTTTCCTGCTGGTCACCTTCAACCTATCGAAGTCCCAGCCGAGCCGTTTTACCGAGTGGGATTGGACTTGCTTGGTCCCCTTCCCAACTTCAACAACTGGAAATAAATGGGTAGCAGTAGCCACTGATTATGCCACTCGCTATGCAATCACTCGAGCCCTACCGACCAGCTGCGCAACTGACGTTGCTGATTTTCTCCTATACGACATCATACTCCAGCATGGCGCTCCGTATCACCTACTCACAGACCGTGGTCGCTGCTTCCTCTCTCGGGTGGTTGATGACCTACTGCGATCTTGTGCTACTCGTCACAACTTCAGCACTTCTTATCATCCTCAGACCAACGGGCTCACCGAACGCCTCAACCGCACACTGACGGACATGCTTTCCATGTACGTTTCGGACGACCACACCGACTGGGACATTGCCCTCCCGTTCGTCACCTTCGCCTATAACTCGTCGCGCCACGAAACTGCCGGCTATTCACCCTTCTATCTTCTTTTTGGCCGCGATCCGCTGTTACCTTTTGATACCCTGCTTCCGGTTGAACCAACATCCACCACTTCATACGCGCAAGATGCCATCACCCGAGCTCTCATCGCACGCACGGTAGCCCGCACTCGGCTCTCACACTCGCAGTCTGCACAAAAGTCACTGCATGATAGTCGACACAGGGATGCTGAATTTTCTCCGGGCTCCCTCTTTCTACTGTGGCTCCCATCTCGTCGTGTTGGCCTCAGCGAGAAGCTCTTGTCCCGATACGTCGGGCCCTACCGAGTCGTGCGCCAGGTGACACCTGTCACCTATGAGATTTCCCCGACAACCAACTCACCGACTGCTTCACCCAAAACTGACATCGTGCATGTTTCTCGTCTAAAGGCCTACAACGGTGACACGCCCTTTTAAACCTAGCAGGCACCGAGACGGTGCTTTACCGGCCGGGGTAATGTCACGGGTATGGAAATGCTACTCCGGCACAGCCGCTGAAATGGCACCGAATGGAAGAAGACGACAACGTTCGTGTTGTGGGGCTGAGTCTGGGCTGCTTGGTGGATTCGTGATTCTGTGCCCTCTGTGCAGTGTCATCTCGATCAGTTACTGATTGACGACATCTAAATAAATACTCCCCGTAACAATATCGACAGCTTTCATAAAATGCGCAAACAACTAAGTAGAAAGGGAACAAACATGAAAGGACTGACGATGATCAGCATCACTACGGTCGGAAGCTGTCATTTCACGTCACACTGCAGAAACTTTCGCAGACCCAGGGGGGTGTGATGCCTTCACTCGAGCCCATGACAGCGGGCGTGGACACCGTGTGGAGAGAGGGCTACGTGATGAGAAATGACTCCGGCAGAAAAAAACGGGCCCCCTATAACCCGAAGGAAAACATTATGATGACCCACGTATCAAGAGAAAAAGTCACAGTTTCGCCACTAGGGCGAAGCAATCAATGCGATAGCAAGAAATTAGTTTGTCACACGAAGAGCGACAAGCAGCTCGATACTTGCAACGCGCCGCCGCAGCACAAAGGAGGACGCTAGAAAAGAACGCCCACCTTCAAGTCAAAAAAAGAATGCCCACCTTCACGTCAGACCACGGTGTAAGATGCGTCAGACCCAGCAGAGAACATGCAACGGCGCTGGCGTGGACGCCAGCGGCGTTGGAATGGCGGACGCGCCTGGCGCGGGTTCGTGAGCTGGCGGTGGGTCTTTCGCGATATCAACTAAAAGTCGGTCGATTAATTCCTCCTTGTTGCCGGTGGTGGAGAGGTTGCGGCGTAGCACTTCAGTTCTAATTAACTGCACACTCAAGGCGGCGAGGTCTTCGGCGGTGGCAACACGCCAGTTGATGAACGGCATCGTCGTTGACACGCCGGGCTGGTTAGGCTTCGGACTCGTGTGGTGTTTACAAACGTTTGGTAGAACGCACTGCGGCTTACTTGGCGGTGAAGTGGCTGTGGCAGGTGAGCGGATGAGGCGGGCGGAAAGGGAGGAAAAGCTTTTAATCACTAGAAAAGAGACTGAATACAAGCAGCGCGCTCGATTGCTCTCCGCTCCTTGCCGGGAACTGCGGGGCTTCTCTCAGGGTTGCTTGACCTTCTTCTCGAGTACCGCTATGTCTGAAGCTGGAGCTCACAATATACACCTACATATACATATCCGGGACACGACGGCGTCGACAGGCGGCGACGGCGAAAATCAGCCGAGGGTGTCCATATAATTGCTATCACAAAAAAAACATGATCGACCACTACAGTACTGCTTAAAGCGAATTCTGGGCGGACCTGTTTAACTGTTTTGATTTTGCGATGAGTTTAGCAAATGCGCATGCGTCAAAGGGACGCGGCGCGACACGAGTAGGAGTGTAGAGTGCTCGGTTGAGACGTCACCGTCACGTCACCTTATGATGCGCTAGGTCATGCTACCGCAGCACCACCACTCAACGCTGAGTCAATCGCCGCCGCGTGAGGGCGCGCTGCGCCAGCGACTCCGTTTCCGTTTCAGATGCGAAGCAGCTTAGAGCGGAGTTCAATCCGGTGGTGTGCGGCCTGAACACTCTTACTGCGCATGCGCCAACTCTCCCACCTCTCCTCGCGCTCACGCGAGGAGGTGGGGTGGAGGAAGTGGCGTGAGCGCTGCTTCCGCTTCGTTTCTCCTCTCCCATTTCTCTCTCCGGCGCAGCTGTGCGCTCGTATATAATGCGGCGTGCTCTCGTATATAATACGACGCGCGCTAGCTCTGTTGCACAGTCCTTCGCAATGACGCTATGGATGTCAACGTTGGCGCCAGTCGTAGCGGCATCGGTAACGTACGCTGTGACAGCATCGCAAGGAGCGTAAGCAGCACCGCTGATACACAATTCCACACACAAATCAAACATACACGGAAACATACAAATGTACACAACAAATGGAAACACAAGCGAAGACCAGCGCTGCTTCGCATCTCCACATGGTTCCTTTTAGTGGGAGAAGGTGTAATTTTATGTTTACATTTCTCTGCAAAACGTAACTTTCTCAACAGGAAAATGTCAAAGCCGACCTCTCATGTATGTTCCATCGAGGCTCTCAAGGTATAAATACATAAATAAGTTATACCGAACAATATACTAGTCAAACCACCAAAAAGTCACGGCAGTCTACATGGCAGTCGCTGAGCCAGCAGAAGCTGCGAGAAAAAGTACCAACAGTACTGGCACTCGAGATGATCAAACGCTGCCTTTTCGTTGGAGTAGCGCAAACTGCCTCTCTAAGTAGCACTGAACTTCTTCCATACAAAGCAAATAAAAAAAATTGGGGGGACCCTTAAGCTTCGCCTTTAAGAGTTGAACGCGATAGCGATATCCCGTCCCTACTGCGTACTTCAATCACTTAGTGCATACTATGTAATGGGTCGTATGCTTTAAACCAGGAGAAATTATGCGCGGCAAATGTGGGAAATGTTTTCGAAATTGCTATGCACCCACTACGTGGTGTTGGGAATACGCGCAGTAAGGTGTGTGCCGTTTGTAATGGGTGGCTGGCTTTAAACTATGGAATCGTTATGATAGTCACATATTCTGACGCCCGATGGCAATTTACGCTTGTACCACGCAATATTCCTGTGATATTACATGTTATATTGCGACGCCTATATAAAGGACGCTTGCGTTTGCGAAGCATGGAAGTTATTTTCACTGCATTCCCAAGCAGAGGAAGTTATTTTCACAGTATATCCAAGCAGAGGCATGGCTGTGTGGTGAAACACCTGCCCGGGTTCGATCCTCACTCGGACCCGAAAATTTTATTATTTATTTTATTTCCATCTTTCTCGATTTTTCGGTCACGGACAAGATGATGATTTTTCGGTCACAACCAACGGCGCCGACGCCAACACCGGAATTTCTGCGAAACGAGCTCTTTAACGCTATCGCGTTAATGACTCGATGAATAAAGGAAAAGGTTCAGAATCTGGGTACTGGTGGTCGAATTTGAGCTGCAGATTTCTATTGCAGACCGCAATCCAACTAAGGCTATAACACAGGCTGTAAGACTTTTGTGCATTCGCTAGTAAGGTGGATTGTTTCTTTTGGAAAACGAAGCTCTGAAAACATCTTTCGCTGCTTCCACAGCGTTTTCCACTTTACACTTGGTCTAAGGTGCAGCATTTGAGTGCAGAAAGGGGTTCAGGAAAGGTATGTTTTCATGCCGATCTTTCTCGACACCGTGAAAAACACGCTTGCTTAATGTGGTTATTATTTTTAAAGTACTTTGTCGCTTCCACGCCTTCGTTCTGCTTCTTAGGTCAATGCATAGGAAACGATATTCTACATTGTGTGCTACAACGATAAAAAATTGCTACGAGGACACTTCATATTCATGGGTTCCAATATCTGGAGGTTGTTTTGGTGCCGCAGCCCCTTGCGAAAGTCAGTACGGGGAAATACACGTAAACAAGAACAACAACAACAACAACAACAAAAAAAAACTCTATAGGTATGTGATCCTCATTAAATCAAAACATTTGATCAAATACTATATATATGATGGAGAAAACCAAGAGCTTTCTGTGGTTTTCTCGCGCACTGTGAATTCGTGCCATTCAGAGGGAAATAATATTATTCCTAAACTGCTTTTCGTCATTGCCGATTTCAAAATGAAGAATTTAGTTGCTGGCGCAATAGGACACGTCATCTTTACACTATTCTGTTTTTCAATTGGTTGCTATTCTGAAGAACTTAAGAAGCGAGTTCCTACTGGTACACTTTACAGAGGACGAAATGAGCTTGATCTTATCAAGGTAAGGAGTCTTAGTCATTCCGTCTCTTAGTTAGTTCTCAAAAAGCACTGAAGAGACGTGGACGCAGGAATACAAAGCGCTAGCGCTACAGCAAACAAATGTTTACCCGTAAACATGTTTGCAATCAGCTTTATAACCCCATCAATGTGCACCCTTGCAATTTTTTAGCAATGTCACGCGAGTGTGGAGGGCGGTATATGATAGTTTTTAATATTCTTGTAAACAAACGAGATCTGCCCACGGTGTGCAAGCGCACAAAACGTCCCGAACTGCGAGCGCCATCTGACACGGTGTTTCCCTCAAGATATATTTAATTAATCTGCAAGTGAACTGGGCGATAGAACTGGGCAGTTGGACGTCATAGAAAGCCGGTATGTGCCAAGCAGCACCCAGCTGCAGCAAGCAATCGCACCCGGTAAAGATGAAGGTGTTTATTGACGCGATAATGCTGAAGATCTCATTAAAAAAAGTGTGTGTCCGCAATGGTGTCGTTGGCTGTGAGCGAAAAATGCAGCACAATTCAAACAGACAGGCAGACACAGAACTTTGTTTAGATCTGGAGGAACACTACCGCTCAAGGTGGTAGAGCAGCGCGCCGCGCCCACGTCTGGACTGGTATATCGGCAATGATGCTCGGCCTATAGGGCCGAGCATCATTGCCGATAAAATAAAGAATAAAAATCTTCGATTCGAGTGAGAATCACACCCCAGCCTTCAGCTTGGCAGGGAGGTGTCATACCACAAAGTCACACCATTGCTTAGAATCGCGCTCGTAGAAACACTCGTAGAGCGTAAAACCGCGCTTGTTGAAGCGTAGAATCACGCCAGGCGTCAAAACACCTGAATTGCGCAGCGAGTGGGTATTTTAATGACCCACTCATTAAATACCGCTCAGACATATTTATTCCTCATTATCACGAGGAAAAGCATCACCAAAGTGAACACTTGCGTAGGTTCACGAGTTGCCTTACGAACGCGTAGTGGGCCCTTCGCTCATTCTACGTTAGTGTGAAACGGCGCATTGTGCGCGTACGGACTCTCTTTAGCTTGCGGCAGGGCTGTGGCATTCACGGAGAGCCGAAGGCAGGCTAGTGATTGAGAAGGAAGGCGATGCCCACGGGGCTCGGATTAGGCTGTCGCGTTCTACTCTTCAAGACGAAGGTCATGCGTCTAAAAGCTTTCTTTTCTGCTCGATGCATCCTCATTATTTTGTCGTTTAACTGTTGAAGGATGGGTCAGTGAAGTATGACGCACTTTGCTTGAATGCGAAAGCATTTCTATGCCGACACAAGAGAACTGTCCATAGGTCTGTATGTATGCCCCGCTCTAACATAGTCGAAATAAATACATCACGAAAAGATGAATTTTTTTTTTGTGACACGGAGTCTTAACCCGGGACCCACTCACCGAAGAAATGTGGTTTTAGGAGCTGAGTAACCCGGGACCCACTCACCGAAGAAATGTGGTGTTTAGGAGCTGAGTGAATGACTTCGCAATACGACGGCTTCTTGCCTGTTCAAAACGCCAGAATTCCTAAATAATTTCGTCGACAGTCGCACAATTCCGTCAAACTAATAGGTTGAACGCTTGGTACGCCATTTCCTTCCGCAGGTGGCCAACCTTGCCAAATTCCGACATGTCGCTGCCGACTTTGCAATAAAGAGCCAGCACGTAGGGATTTGAGCACGGACAAATAGCTCCTTTTTTGCGGCTGCCTTTTGACCCATACGCTTCCCAAATAAGTCGCATGGTTTTTTCCTTAAGAGTCCCAGCTTCCGACCTCCTCCTCATAATTCTCGTGCCGTACCTTTACCGTGTCATTTAGGTAGAACTAGACGTTGGCCAGCATAAGAGTCAGGTCATTCATAGTCAGCTATCCAATCTTCGATGTTGACTTCATCCGTACCGCAGAACGTCCCAGGGTTTTTTCGGGTGCGTCCGCACGTACGTTGGCGGTGTTTTGGCCGGTCAAGGCGTTCCCAAGGCCAGTGCAGGCATTGTCGTGGTCATTGTTGGAGTGGTCGCGGCGTCTGGTCTCGTCTCCCATCGTGGAACTCGGAGTCGACGGCCACTGTAGAGCTCCGTTTTACAACGCTTCTGCTACCTCGCAGCTCCACCAAATTGTCACGGGAATCACGAGTACACGAGGGAGACAGAAACTAGTATATTACAATATTTGCAAGTAACTTTGCCACCGAATAGCTGCAAGCATTTCGCCCGGCATTCCAGCCTCTTCGTATCCAACGACGTGCTCATGCCCAATGCGAACAAGTCTGGCAAACAATTTTTGCTTGCGTCCCCTCATCAGAAACCGAATCGTTTTTCCCTCAGAGATAGCTGAGTCGGCATGACCGATGTTTTCATTCGCCAGCTGTACACGGGTGACTGGTAGGGATTTGGCTCTTTCCTTACGGATGACGCTCATGAAGGTGTCCGGAAACGTGGCGCCAAAAACGTATCAGGTCAGCAACGTACTCTCGGTTCTCGAACCATGTTCAAGCAGTCTTTTCAAAGGCGAAATAACCGTACCGTAGCTTCTCTTCACTCATAAAATATTTGAAAGTGCGACCCGGTCGTACCCTGCAAGCCAGCTCTCCGGATCTTCCAGTGATGACCCGAGGAAGGTGTGCGGCTCTCTCGGATGATGTAGCCGGATCGATGTAAGGGCCACTGGGGTGGTTATCTTTTCTTTCGAGGACAATGCGGTCGGTTGTCTGGTTTTTATTGTTGGGTAGGGGGGCCTGTGCTTAGGCTTTATTGTTAGCTGCCTGTGGCTAGTTCGACGATCCGGACTGTCTTCAGTGTCTCGTTGTTGACCAGTTGGACCTTCAAGCCCGACTTCGTGTGGGTGTCCGAAACATGGATGAACCAGCACCTCCACCAGATGCTACGTGGCCGTGACAGTGAATAGGGCTCTACCAGAATTCTGAAATACGAAGCCCTACTGGGCGAAGTTGTGCCCTAAAAATGAAAGGTGAAAGCACAAGTAATTCAATTTGTTCACTGAATGTGGTGAGAAAAGGGTTGGCCGACAAGTCATCTGATGAGCAGTAAAGCACCTAGGCTTTTTAAAAAAGCGGCATTGAAGGTTCGAGTGTTATCGTTGGTTGGGTAAGTTGCAGAATCAATTCGATCATTCGCGTGCGGCGTGCAGCCTCATCGGAAGATTATATAACAATCCCAAAGATTCCCAGACACTCGGGCGTGGTTTGCGGAGGGCAATTGTAATATGTGTAACGAACTGGTTATTATTAATGTAGAAAGAAGTGCACGTTGCCATAGGTATAAAAACTATATTAATAAACTGATTTCTTTTTATTGGGGTAGGTACTCAACACATCTCAACCACTGTATTTGTACTATCACTGTATGAAGGGCGGTGATGCCGAATGCCAAGCAGAAGAATGTTTCAATGAAACTTACACCTGTGAGCATATGCGGAAAAATGATTTAACCAACACCGCATACAATTTTACTCGTTCACTGCTGAATGAATCAGTATGGTAAGGTTTTTCTCTATCGATGACACGTCTGTCCACGCTTTTTGAAACAAATACTACAGTTAAAAGCCGATGCATTTCTTACAGAAACGGTGGACTGCCCGGCCCGTGCAGCCACACATATCGAATCGTTGCCTCTATTGCGCGAGGAAGGTCGATAGAGCCAGCATTACTTTAAAGCGGTAGATTCCTGTAAATCGCAAGTCACCAAGGCACGCTTCTAGAATAGAACACAAATGGCATTAGGTAGCACAAAAACTAACGTTAATATCATTTTCAATCATTCATATGTTCCGTGCATGTGACTGTACCGGGCCTGCAAAAATTTCTTCTTTCGCACACCAAAAAGCTTCGAGGAAAATAATCAATACTATTCCCTACGAAATTTTATGATCATTACCTCCAGTAAAGCTGTAAGAAGCACAATCTTTATAATGCGCAACTTTTATGTGCGTAGCACTTTAAGCGACCTGCTTGTCGTCTATCCATACATCTCATGTGGCGTGATCACGCTCACAATCAAGCGCTCAATATAGGCCTAAAACAAGGCTAGCAATGCTCAAAACCGAGTCACAATAAACGAACAAGTTCTAAAATCATATATTTAACATACATAGCCAAGAAGTTATCGCTATAATTAACCTAAAAGCGCTAAAAACGTTACGGAAACCTGCTGATGACTCCAGCACTGCGAAAAGAGGGTACCACCACATCGTCAGGCACACGATTTCTCCTCCCACCAGCACTTCTCTAGCGCCCGAGTGCGCCGTTTGGCAACCGCTCCTGGAAAGACAACGTCGAGCCCATGCAAATCCCGAGCTGAAGGCACAGCGAATAGCCGCAGCATGACAAGCACGACGAACTTAGCGACATTCAGCCGTTGTCTTTCCAAGTGAAGGTGCAGTGAGCAGCTGCAGAACATAAGCGGCGAAAACACAAGCCCGGTATTGTTAAAGCTCAGACCACTGCGGCTCGTCAGCGGAGGCAAGCCAATCTTAAACTCAACACAAAGCAAGCGCAATCTTTCCAGCCTCGGTGTATGAGAGGGCAGCTGCCACGCAACCTCAACAGCGCCAGAACAACCAAACCGCCTCTTCCGTGCGCGAAAATTCAACCCCCAGTATAACAGCATCTAATCGTCATTACACATTACCGCATATCACATAAGGTTAAAACCTCACGATACCACAATACCCGCATTGCGATAACAGCAGTCTTAGCGCTAATAACAATAGCAGCAAAACAATAACATTGAGACGGGACCCGCTCGGTGACCGCGCAATGCGCACAGTAGTGGAGCTGCTGCATTTCTTTTTGTTTGAATGGTATTAAGAACAACGGTAAATAAATTACTGCCCCACACGACTGCTCAACGTATGCGGAGGTCAATAGCTATTTGTGCAAGTTATGCGGGAAAAAACTGGAGAGTAAGATTTGCTCAATGTGCTCTAGAAGACGAACTCCGTGCCATATGTCAGTTTCGGACGCCGAAACCTCTTTCTTAATCAACTCACCCACCTGTGTCAGTACGGTTTGTTGTTCGCCTTGAAGTGAAGTGCCCATTATCTCCCTCTTATCTGAGCGTTGATCTTTTTCTAGTTCTTCAGTTCTACGCGAGAGTCTGGCATACTCAGCGCGAAGATCCGGGTTTAATTTTCGGATATGCTGTGTTTCTCCTTTCA
>JALIZH010002869.1:0-17782 GCA_030522465.1 Rhipicephalus appendiculatus
GGTTCGCCAGGTCCGCATGGCTGCAGGACACCTGGTTGGTGATCACCGTGACCCGAACTGTCGATCAGCGAGCTGCCGTTCCAATCGTGTCACGCACATTCCGCTCGAGTCGCCCATCTCCCACGCCCTTCGTCGTTTTCTTGTTCCCGTGAGAAGCTCTTCGCCGAACTGCCGTTCTATCTTCGCCTTCGTCGCGGCCGCACAATCCACATCATCACAGGGTGATTGATTTATATAGCAAACGTTTATATCGCGCAGACGGGACAATGTTTGAATGAACGCCTCTAAGAGCATGCGTACAGTGTGCGATCGGGCACATGCAGCAACCTAGCATTGCATGTGAAAAAATGCAACGGTTGCGAGCCTCTGTTTCCCCCAAACCAGAATTTCAGGCAGGGGAAAGACAAAGAGCGTGAACTGCTTGAAGCGTATCGCATAAATAAAGAACAGGCACGTGTGCGCAAGTGAGCCTTCTGTGCATATCACAGAAAAAGTGTCAATTACTTTCAGGGAGTGGCTGATTATCGGGCAGACGACAGGGCTCGAGTTGTAAGTTCTGCGCATGCGTGGGATAAGGTGTTTAAATATATGTGGATGCATCAATAAAGTGATTGTAAGTCCGGCGATGGTTTATGACTGTATGTGCCGTCTCCAGCGTCATTGTTCTGAGTTTTCGCTGTTTTTTCTCGCATCTAAACATAAGCCAACAAGCCCAGCTTTTCACGCCTCTAAAGTATAATCAGTCATGGGGATGTTGGTTTTGAGATATCTTGCTGCGAGACCATTTGAGAAGTCCACAGATAAAAAATGACGCCAAAATTCTATCTGCGGAAACTTCCCGTCCCATGGCTCACCTCAGGTTATCTGAAAAGGATCTCGACATGCTTATCTGTTAAACACAACTATAAGTACATGTCAAGTGGACTTAAAATCTATACTGGGATTCCTTCGTTTCATGGTAGTCCATTAACTCCTTTCTTTTATGATAATATTTGCCTTCGCGAACATCACATATCGTCATCATCTAAAATATCGAATCTCTTTCCAGCCTGCATTAACGAACCAGACACTTTATCTCTTGGGATTCTCAAGGCATCTGAACAACTCGATGTGGCGGTGCGTCAACTCAACTTTCGTAAACAGGACAGGCGTATGGGTGGACAGGAATCTCACTTTGGCTTATCATGATGTGAGTCACATTTATACTTTAATGCAACTATGTTTGTCGCACGCATGGGCAATATTTTCTCTGCGCTAATACCAGACATTTAATAGCAGCAAAGTGCACTCACGTCATCAGTGCCATGTGTCGTCTGTTTTCAACGTTGTACCGCAATGCACTCGTTTTTTATTGATATAACAGACCTCATGCGCAATGTATCAGCTTCAGTAATTGCTGATTAGCAAAGAGGTGAAAGATGTGCGGATAATAAATAGCTTCACTAATTTTTTGCATGCTGCTTCGTCCATGCTTGTAGAAGAATGTGCGACTTCCAATAATTATTAGCTAAAACAATCAATTCAGTTAGCTATATTAGTAGGCCATTGTGACTGAGCATCAAAAGAACAGCATATAGGGCTAGCTAGTGGTAAATGAAAATTCAGTCTCACCGCAAGAGTGAAGCAACGAATGCGATAGCATCAAAGTGGAATGTCACGCGAAGAACAGCAAGCAGCTCAAAACGTGCAGCGCGCTGCTCAAGGACAAAGGACACATGAAAAGAGCACACACAGGACGAGCACGAATTAATAACGTCCATAGTTGGGCACTTAAAGCGCACGCTCAAATAGAAAGCAGGACGCACAAAACGAACGCACAGGTATACACAGGACGAGGGCGAACTAAGAGCTATCGCACTTGTTACTTCTTTGTCCTTGAGCAGAGCGTTCCTTTACCAAACGCGGTTGCAGTAAGCAAAGTGACCTTAGTGCGCTCTTAACTTCAAAGCAATCTTTCCGATTAAAGCCTAAGACGTACACACCACCCCCATCACGAGACAAGCATGCGCGCATGGGCGACCACTCCCTGTAGGGCAAATTACAGGTGCTATAAGAGCGCGCGCATCTCCCTGAGTGGGGGTGATTATCTTTAAAGCGCGCTCTTTGCAGAGAACACGCTGAAATGCCTCAGATCTTTGCGTACCCCGAGTGGCAAATGCTGTATATCAATCAGGGTGTCAAAATGGAAGGAACATCGCAACCGAAAACCCCCCCCCCAAAAAAACGTCATTTTTGACCGGAACGAAAATGTAACCAAAATGTTATCTATTATTCGGTTCCGGAGTGAAACCGAAATATTTGTTATTGGTTTCCAGTTCACGGGAAAAGTTGGCAGCCCGAAAACCCAAAGGCCATGGAGCGTGTGCATTACTAATACATATATCAGGGTATAGTATTAGCGCGTATTTCGGGGAGGAACGTCAAAAGTAAGTGTGAGCTGACTGTTTGTCAACGACAACAAGAGTGGCCACCAGAGCTGCTTATATTGTCGCAAGAGGATTTAGGCGTGCCAGCGTGGAGAGGGCACTGTCGGCACTGAAGTTTCTTTCATCAGAACACTGGTCTCGCACGCGAGAGACTATAAACGATAATGAGCCACTTCTAAGATCATGCTTACTCTCTTGTCGCAAAGCATTCACTCTGCTCAGAGAATTCATAATTCACTCACGAAAAAAAATCAATATTTTTCTTATATATTTTTTACGTTACTTGTTAAGTGATCTCATGAGTCAGCGTTGCCAAGCACCCTTTACTGCGACAAAAGTTAAAAGATGCTAACTGACTCAGATTGTTTGCCGATTGTTTTGTTTACAGCAGCACAAATAACTTGTATTGTAGTCATTATACATTACATATAAAACTGCCTTTAAAATGGAAATTAAATGCGAACAGTTATTTATTTGATTTTAGGGCTCAACTATACATATGTGAAGACGACTGGCGCCCTACAGGCACAGCATTTTAATAAAAATATATGTCACGTCTTACAAAAAACACACAGTGTACGCAAAGATAGGCGCATTTTATTCTTAAAAGGATATTTAATGCTTTACCATCGAGTGAGTCCTTGGTACATAATATAAATATTAAAGCCATTTTGCTACAGTGTAGACGCGTCTTATATAGCCGTCATTCTTAAGTGAACTCTGGTATCTCGAAGTAGAAAACTGGGGAAAGAAATCAGCTGACCCTATTCTGAATGACTGTATTTCTTTACTTACAGCTAAAAGAGCGGTTACCATGGTACGTATAAATTTCTATTACTAAAGAGTCTATTTAGGCGTAAAACCTGTAATAATTACGAATTCGCGACATTCCTCATTAGGAAATGCTGAAATCTTGTCAGTATAAGCTGCTTCGCGGTATTGACATAATTACGTTTGACAAAGGAAGCGCATAACATTCCGATGACATTTCAGGATTAATAACAGGCGTGAAAACTTCGAGTTCTCATTTTCAACAACGACCTTGTGAAGGCAGGAGGCATATAACCTCCACGTTAACTTTCAGCGTGTTTATATAATAGTGGAATATTTGAGCTGGCCACACAATGCGCAGGACATACAACCTGCGGCTAGTCAGGAAAACGGAATAGATACCTCTTAATTGGAGATACCAGCACAGCAGGGCAGTGAAATAAGTAGAGCGCTGATATCAAAAACAAGTTGGCAGAGATAAAATTGAATAAACTGGTACAAAATGGGTAAATTTCTAACAATTGCGACAGGCTTTCATCTCCTAATTATTACCAATCTTGATCGTCGCAGACTTCGACCCCAGGTGGCGCTATTTTTAGTAAGTTTTGAGCTCGCCGCGGTGCTTCAGACTCAGACGATCCTGCCACTCTGCGCATTTGATCCTCCACGCCTTGTCGCCCAGGCGGTTGCGCTTGTTTCTCTGATGGTCAAGCTCGCCTCGATAGTGGAGAGCCTGTACGGGATTCATAAGCGGTGTCACACAGGGACAGTACAACGCACTCGACAATGATGATAAAAAACCTCAGAGATTTGTGCTTGGGTACTGGCGGAACACATGAATTGCCTGCACAAATAACGATTGACATTCTCTAATAAGGTAGCATGACTGACAAGACAATGCTTACGTTCATGTCCAAGTCATACCAATGTTTGTATATGTACTCTTTCTATATTTCATTTGAGGAGTGGTGGTGGTGTGTGTGCATGTTTGGAGAGCGCGCATGTGTAAGAAGCTTGCATTTTGAGAGATGCAACAAAGCACCATGACGTATACCACCAAGAGCTTTAAAACGGCTTACCAGCGGTCGTCTATACACTTACCTTTGGCCAAGGCATTATTGTAACCGAACCAATCAGCGTAGGTAACAGTATTAAAAATGCCATAGTCTCCAGCGTTAGTAAATGACGAAAAATAAATGCAGGTGACGTTGTTTGACCCTGCAATGCTCTAGACCGGCGCTGATTATCCACTTTTATTGCATCAAATCGCTGGTAAAGTTTTTTACATGAAAGTGCTTTATGCCGGGATCCAACAAGACTTAACTGACGTATTTCCGTCACGGATATGGCGTAAAATGTGGACCAACAGATGACAAAAAGACTAGAAGAAAAAATTCCGTTGCTTGAAATCGAACCGACGTCCCCTTGCTCCGTAGCGCGTGGCGCTAAACGACTCGGCCACAAAGCGTAGGTTCTTGAGCATACTAACGGGGAACTACTTATATGCACCTTTTACCATTGGCGGTACTCAGAGCCCGGTGGCACTGCGTATTCTCGTTAGCATTAGCGAGATGGCGCGAAGAGCGCGCTTGAAAGGTCGTCGCCCCACGCGAGGCGCGCGTGCTTCCACCTATTCGCCCCGAGATCGAGCGGAGTTGCCGCCTAGTGGCCACTGGCTGAAGCGTGCCTAGTGTGAATTGCTCCTCACGTCGTCTGCTAGCCACATAAGGTTAGCATGTGCGCGTACCCCATGCTCATCCTCAAAGGGTGGTTTGTCCCGCTCTGTTAGCGCAAGTTTAACTGCTTGTACGACTGCCTAGCACGATCTAGACACATTTGGCCTTGCTCGGCTATATATGCACTGCATTAAGATCAGTTTGTCCACTTGCCGAGAGTGATGTGTATCCTCCGTTCGCCAGGATCATTTCGGTGTAGGTGCCGCTTTGTAGTTGAAGCACATCGTAAAGGGCACTTGGCGTCGTCCCAAACATGAGGAGTATTAAATATAGCGTGAAAGCAGCGTTTTAGCGACTCTGTGATAAACGAAGTTTTGCATTGTTGTTAGGTGTCTGACTGCGGCGCTGTTGCTTATCGGTTATGCGACGAGCTTTTATTGTGCTTGAGATAACCTTTTATTGTACGGTACTGGTCCCACTATAGCGAGATATTTCTGTCTAGTAAATTTTGACACTTCGGTACTAAAATTGTCCCTTAAAAACAACAGAAAATGGAATGACACGGAGGTGATTAAACTTGAGTCGCCGAGCGAAATTTTAACATTGGGCGAAACTTATACAGACACGCACCTGTGCTTAGATTTGGGTTCGCTTTAAAAGATCCAGATGGTCAAAGTAATCCAGACGGCGTGCCTCACGCTTATGTCCTATAGCTTCACGCAAAAGGTCACATCTTTTTTCTTTTCTACAATGTCTTGAGAGCTTTTGTGGCGTTTTCATAGATTGACGGAAGGATCGGACATTCTTCGCTTGAAAAAAAAAAAAAAAAAAAAGAAAGCTTTTGTCCCATCAAGTAACCGAACCTTTGTTGCATCACTGTCATGCAGATAATCAATCTAAGAACGCTGCTTGCTGAACTGTTACCTTTTTTTACTGTTATTGGAGTAAGAACAAACGCGCTTACGCGCTCCCAGCCACGTAGCTTTCCTGAATAAGCTTATCAACTGTCCTACGTTCATTTCATGGAGAACTGAATAATAAAAAATGCGGATGCGTATTCGCGGCTATTTCAGCTCATCGCCCAAGAACATGGGATTTTTTTCTTTCTCATTTTTTTAGTATACAAGACCAGCATGCACGAAGCAAAGAATGAATTAAGTCGCACTACAGCAGTGCGAAGTAGGCGGGACACAATCTGAGATTGTGTCCCGCCTACTTCGCAATCTCACCCCTCACAAATTAAAATACAATAAACGTGACATAGCGTGAAAACGCAGACAGTCGCTAAGCGCGAACATCCCTTTGAATGGCAGATTACGTTTCTGTCACAAGTAATAATAACGTTCGGCATGCTTCGTGCATCCATTCGGCAATCGATGACATATATATTACGAGTAGGCTACAGTCAGCGCATTTTATTTGCCGACAATCGGCTCACACCACTCACAAAAAAGCACCGCTGCGTACGTTTGTATGCGCGCCGCCGGCCGCCTATCCACACTAGCGCGGTGACGGTGCTGCCGCCTGTAGCCCGATCTCGGGGCGAATACCATATGCACTTTGCCTAAAGGGGCTTGGTCACCCATTCGCGAGCGCTTGTCTCGTGACGGAGGTGGTTTGTACGTCTTGTGTTTTCACTAGAAAGTTGTCATTAAAGTACCGAGCGCAAGTTGAAGTTACATAGCTTCGCTCGCTGCAGCGGCCGCGTTTGCGAAATGAGCGGGCTGGTCAAACATAAAGAAGTAACAACTTGGACTGTTGTTCTTGCTCGTCCTGTGTAAACTAGTGCGTTCGTTTCGTGTGTCCTTCTTTCTGTTTGAGCAGCGCGCTTTATTTGTCGAGCTGTGACAGTTCACCCTCGTCCTCTGTGTGTTCTTTCGGTGCGTCCTTTGTGCTTGAGCAGCGCGCTTCAGGTTTTGAGCTGCTTGCCGTTCTTCGCTTCACATATTAATTTGTAGCTATCGCATTAATTGCTTCGCCCTTGCAGCGAAACTGTTACTTTTTTTGTGTGCTTGTTGACGCCATCTATGCAAGGGGTCCATGATAGGCGGCGAGTAGGTATATGTTAAAAACTTAAGCTACCACAACGGTTAAATTATGATCAGTCCTCTGGATGGAGATGTACCACTATAGGCGTCAACCTGAGTGCATCCATGTCAAATAGTGCAATAGCTGCTAAACACCGATAGACATTATACAAGCTCTCACATATGACTGCACAATAAACACTTATCTACCTCTGTCAAGTGACGTTTCACTTTCGTTTTATGCCTATCTGTATGAGGGAGAAATCATTCATATTTTTCGTTTTGGATGCCGGATATGCAGTTGACAATCCCGTTGACAATGGACATGGCATATATTCTTGAGTGTAAGCAACGCAGTTGAGAAAACACTCATTAGCGTACTTCCAGCCAGAAGTCATAACTGACTGGGAGGGTAGCACAATTTTGGCTTTTGATTTCTGACACGTTGTACATCCACGATTACGGAATGTAAGTAAGCAAATGTGAGAGCGCTCAATCCGAACAAAGCTAAATTGGTTTCATTGATGCATATTCATATCGAAATACTTTTATCTTTTTTATCTTTTTAAACTGTCATTCATTTCGCTGCTAAGCCAGATTTTCTTTTCAGGACGATTCCTATTCAAGTAACGAATGAAAGCTACGATCTAATTCTTCATGTGGAACCCTATGGTAAAATTCCATTAAGTTTCTTTCCCAATGTGCACTTTTTTTTAATATTCCATACTCGGTTACAACCAAAAGATAAATACAGGCTCCGCCCCCGGAACGGCGGTGCGCCTGCTATTCATCTGTGCAAGAGAGGCGTGGTTGTTGTTTTTGTTGTGACCGCAAGTATACTTGCTCGCTTTTAATGTAAGTTGTACGCATATGAATAACTAAAATATCGTCATCACTACTCAAATTATTACGTTTCCTTGAGAAGTGGTGCCGGAATATTTGCTGAAATGGGCCAGGAATTTCAAGCTTTTGACCAAAAGCCAGTGGCACTAACATCTGTCCTTATGGGAAAACCACCAACCCCGTATGTGTGAAATGTGCTTGACGTCATGGAGATAAGTAAATGTAAATGGGCTGAATAGGTATGTAAATTCTTTTTGGATGGGACAGCGGCAGATGTGGGTGCAGCTTGCATTTATTCTAAGGGTTTTAACCGACTACAGGAGTGTCATCGTTTCAGCTGTTATTCCCCGTGATATATATTGAACATCGTCACTAAAATTGTTTCTGTGAGGACTATTGTGCTAAATTGGCGATCGTCATAACAGTGAATATGCGAAGAAAAGAGCTGAACATATCTTTTCATGATTCTTGCTACTGTTCATTGAGATTTCTAAACTTCGTTTTTGTCCCGAAGAGTCTACACCACTATATCGAACTCGGGTAAATCAAGATTTTCTTTAAACGGAACTATTTTCGAACATGAAGATGCTTTAACATCACTGCGTGCGAAAATTTACGGCACGGGGACTGAAAGTAGCCGGAATATTTGATACATCGTACATCTGGCAGCGCGATACGCCCCAAGAGTTTTGAGATATGCGGGTTCGATTATATGTGTATGCGCGTTTATGCTATACACATTGACGCGTGTATGCGCGTGTCAATGTGTACTGTAGGATAAGGGCGGGCTTCGAGCCAGCGGTGAGCAGGAGCACTCAGGGATGAGACATAGGCAGTTCAAACAAAACTCAACCTGTATTACGCAGCTGCTGGGCCAGGCTGGCTGACCTCGTAGAGCAGGGGTCTCAAACTCACCTCAGCCAGCGGGCCGCAGTCACGCAATTCAGTCCAACAAGGGCCGGGGTAGTGTTAGAAGTGTGTGTGTGGGGGGGGGGAGGGGTAAGTTTGAACAATTTGCCTCGCACATATCTCATATACAGGTCATTTCTGAAGGGGACAGATTTGGTGCCAGGATTCCAAAATTTTGTCGATACCGCTCTCCAAAACGCCTCAAATCAGGGCGCCGATTCTAAAATATAATTTTTGTTTCACGGTTATGTTTCAAAACAAGCTGAACACATGGGATGTCTCACGAAGACAATGCCTTAAACCAGTCATGCCTGTGTAGCTCACGAGCTTACTTAATAAGAAAATAAAAAACAATGTGGGGCGAAGACAGTCATGCGGGCCGCGGGCCGCAACTGAGAGACTCGCGGGCCGCATGCGGCCCGCGGGCCGCGTGTTTGAGACCCCTGTCGTAGAGGATCAGCTTGGCGATCAGCCATCTTTCATTCCGGCAGATTGTCCACCTGGCCAGAAACGACTTCCACGACCCCAACAAAGACTATCACAGGAGTATTAATCCTTTGGCAGCAGTGCGATCACAATCACTGTTGGGGGGGGGTCTATTGATGGTTTGGACCATATTTGCGCTAAAAGGGCTGGATGGACAAAGGACGCGAGGCTACAAAGAGCCCCTGTTGTATGGGAGAGAGGAGGGTAGGTGGGTGTTGGCGTGTTTGGCGGTGGTGGAGCGGCTTCAACATTTTTGTTTTATTTCTTAGCAAGAATTTCGCTTTTTATTATTTTTGGGGAACGGAGACCAATCAGCCAAGTTTGATTGCTGGAGCTGTTGATGCTACATGAGGCCATTCCAGTAAGCGGCTTATTTCACCATATATAGAACATACAGAAGTTTACGGTAGAGAAGCTACTCGTTGTTATAACGAAGTTACTTGTAAAACCAGTATCCCATTAAGTTGGTGCCACTGTTGCGTAGTCCAAAAAATGCCCCGACCTCCCCGAAGGGGAGTCGTGAGGAAATGCGAAGGCATTTCGCGCGCGCTTCACTCCATTTATATATGGTGGTTGTGGTTCGAAGAAGGAAAAGGCGCCTAATTTCTGCAGCCCGGTCGGGAGCACGGCGCAGCGCCTGTTTTTTTTTTTGGCTTTTTCTTCTTTTTCTCTTTTTTTTTCTTTTTTTTTCTTTTTTATATATATAGCTCCGCCCAGCTCCCGCGATGCGAGCGCCCTCACGCGCCAGAGCGCGCTCCTCCTCTCCACTCACTCTCCGCTACTTCCGCCCGCACCACCTGCTCCGGTGGCTAGGGGCGAGGATAAGCGCGCGCGCCCGCAGCTGTTGCTATGGGAGAGGGAGTGAGAGCGGAGAGATAACACCTGCCGCGGACAACGCCAACGCCGCACGACGCCGGATGCCTGACATAGCCCGACTATGAAATGCATTCGCATTTAAAAGGAAGCGTCACCATATTCAAACAAGTGCGCCATTGTCTTCCGTTTCTCCTCGGACGCCACTAATAATGTGAGCTACACTTCCTTCGAACTTCACGCTGCAAATACTCAATTCATTATAAAAAGTTCATTTCTTTGCATGTTAATTTCTGCACAGAAGGAAGGCCCTAACATTGTTGTACAATCCTAAAGAGCCGTTCCGAAGGACTTTAAAATAAGTTTTTTTTTCAATCTATGGATTCATAAACCAGTTAATTTGCAAGTGGCAGACCTTCCTCTAGTTTTGTTGTATACGTCGCATGAGCAGTTACATTTTTATGTATTATACAACCCTGTGGATACAATTTCAGAAAAGCTAAAGCCATGGCTGCGTGCGAGGAAAATGTACGTGATACGGCATTACGATAGCAGCTCCATGATCCTGTCATCGAATATAAAAAAGCATAGAAAGTGAGTGACATTTACGTGCCAATTGATACATTTTGAACAAAATGTTCTGCACTTGAAAGCAGCAACGTTATTTATGCTGTGTCTGTCAATGTTCTCTCTAATAACCATTATTTTATGTCTTAAATGCCTGTTTGATTAAACACTCCATGATATGTCGCTATACATTGGTGCCTAACAAGTTCCAGGTGCAAACTTTAAAACATAAAATTACAGCTAATGGGTGGAGGTAAGGCAGAGGCGCTTCTTTTATATTTGAAACTTTGCACCAGACACATGTTACGCCTTCTTAGATACGAACTAGCTAGAGAACAGAACTTGTAGTATAGCTTCACAATTTAAACCATCCTTTATTATTTATAGCATGCTCCTTCATTTCTTAAAATAAAGAAATCTAGCCGTACGATGCCTGTGTGTAATGATGATATGCCATTTATGAAATAAAAAACCTGTCGCCTTTCAGCAGGTGCATTTTAGCAGACGTCTAATTATCAAGTCCGGCTCCTCATCTTGAGTGTGGATGATCGTATCTGGCGCAGCAGCTTATTTACACAATGTCCTTTATACTGTATTCCGTACATATTACAAAAGGGGTTTATTCGTTAGAACGACATCTTTTGCTCCTTAATGTCCTTTATACTGTATTCCGTACATATTACAAAAGGTGTTTATTCATTAACAACGACATATTTTGTTTCTTAATGTCCTTTATACTGTATTCCGTACATATTACGAAAGGTGTTTATTCGTTAACAACGACGTATCTTGCTCCTTAATGTCCTTCATACTCTATTCCGTATATATTACAAAAGGTGTTTATTTGTTAGCAAATCTCTTGCTCCTTTGCCATGTGCAGGGAGCTACCGAAAACAAAGAAGTGTAGCGACCGTTGAGAAATCAGTGGCCGTACCTCCAAGCAAAGGCTTAGAGGCGTGAGGTGCCGATCGGCTTACAGGTACCAATCATGCTCTGCAGTCAAAGAATGATGCTTTCACAGCAGGGGTAGCTGAACTTGAACAATACGCTCGGCTAAAGACCGTTGAATTCAAGAATGTTCCATGTACAGAGGGTGAAGACTGCACAGCAGCGTTGAAAGCTGTAGAGGCTAGAACCCACTGTCCCATCATGGATGGGGACATTGACGTCGTTCATCGCGTTTCAGCGAAAGTTGGAACTAAAGAGAAGAATATCATTGCGCGCTTTTGCTCAAAAACTAAGAAACAGGATTTCATCACTAAGGCAAAGAAGGCTGGACTGAACACCAATAAACTAGGCTTTGGCGGCTCGCAAAGTCGCCCTATATATGTTAACGATCAGCTGATGTTGGAAAAAAAAAAGCTGTTTGTTAAAGCCTTGAAGCTAAAAAGGGAGCATGAGTGGATGGTTCTATGGAGAGAAAAATTGACATATCAAAGCGAGAAAATTAGTTGACAGCCGGGTGTACTGCATGGCAAAGGACAGAGACCTTTCTGTGTTTCATCCAGTGACCTAGTTGGTGTCTGACAATCAGCTATATTGCTTACTAACTGTAAGGTCGCGCTCTGCGAGACCCCCCCCCTCCCTGCCAACGCCCACATTCATGGGCTTGTAATGTCACGCTCTTCGGGACACCCCTCCCCCCCTCCTGCCAACGCCCAAATTCCTGAGCGGGAGCGAGCTACACGACAGGAGATAGGGGCTGCGTCCCCAAGCTATGCGGGTGCGTCGGACGTGACTCACCCCTCTGCGCCTTGCTTGGGATTACCTGCCCCAACCCTTTTGCTCCTCCTGCTACCTGCCCGATCCTGGCCGGTGCCGATGACCGCAGGCAACGCCGAGTGATGGGGGAGGGGGATACAGGGGATAAAAAAGGAGCGGCCCAAGAGACCGCGACGTCTTTTTGCTACTGTAAAGCTTGCCGGCTAGACACCGGCACTGCAGCTTACGGCCCCACTGAGGGTCATTTTCTTTTTTTTACTTTCTGTCGCATTCCTGTACATAGTTTTGTACATAAAGTTGTTTTAAAACGTCCAGCGGCGAAGGCGTCTTCTTCCGAGGCAACGTCACGAAGACGGCGGCGATCTCCATCGCGAAGCGCGGGCCCGGCCTTGCTTCGCTCCCAAAGAACCTGGCCGAACGCTCCACGAGTTCGGACAAAAATTTACTGGCGCAGTCGACAGGATTGCCGCACCCTGAATGACCACTGGACGAGGCCTTGAAGCAAGGTGACTCAAGGACGACAACAAAGGAGCTGCGAGCTCTAGAGCAGCAGCAGCCGAAGCCTAACCTTACCTGCAGCGCATCGTGAGCTCCGGGAGGACCCGGCAGGCATCGAGCGATCGACCAGCAGCCGTCCCCGACAGGACCGCCGCTAGAGGCTTTCCGGGGGACAACCGAGCATCAAGCTACGACGCGACGCCGACTAGCTTCCAGCCAGGACGACAGACGCCAGCGTCGAGAGCACCGGCGGAGCGAGTCCGGCACAGCCACGAGAGCACCCCAGCAATGTGCACAGGTGAGCTCTTCCTGTCACATTTCCGATGGGCTCTCTGTTCTTTGGGCTGGCCCGCTCACATGCACACTAGATTCGGGTACTTAAACCCCGACAAGCGCCGCGCTAGCATGATGGGGAATGAGAGCGGAGATGGTGGAGATGACTAGAGCCGCGGCACGCCCGCTTCCTCCATTTCTGAAAAAGAAATAGAGTACAGGCTCAAGCTCGCCGAAGAAGAGCGGCGCTCTTTAGAAATTAAATTGCAGATCGCCCAACTTCAGAGGGACAGCCCACCGCGGACGCAAGGTATCGGGAGCGATTCCACGTCCCAGAGCGGTCAAATGAAGCTCCTCAGGCACTATGCACAAATGCTAACCGGAGATTTTCCAAAATTTCCAGCTGACGGGGAAGTGCCCGTCTGGTTCGAGTCAGTGGAGAGCTCGTTAGAGGCATATAGCGTGCCGAGGGACTTCTGGGGTCGCATTATCTTCCCACTGATCGCCCAACGAGTGCCGTACCTTTCCACGCGACTCACACCCGAGCAACATAGGGATTACGACACCCTGAAAGGCGTCGTACTTGAGGAGCTGGAACTGTCAGCAGCCGAATACCAGAGGCAATTCCTCACGGCCACTAAGCGCCGCCGGGAAACATGGAAAACATTTGCCACCCGCGTAGAGAGTTATTTGAACTTCTACATAGAAGCCCGCGGCGTTTCCACTTTCAGACGCCTAGTCGAGCTTTTGGTCGCCGACCAGATAAAGGCGAGTCTAATCGAAGACGCGGTCAAATACGTTAAACTGCGCGAAGGCGAAGACTGGTCGAAAGCCAGCGAGCTAGCTCGTTTACTCCAGACGTTCGAGGAAGCTACCGGGGAAGGTAGTGCCTGCAGAAAAGCTGTAGCCACGAACAAAGGAGAGCCGATCCGCGAAAAAGTCGCGGGGATGAGCAAACAAAAGTTCCCCCCAAAGCGCGGAGACACAGGCGCGAAGGTACAAGAGTAAGCCTTCCATGGGAGGCAAGAACCAGTCGCACTTGCAAGGGTGCCCCAGCTGCGGTAGCTGGCGGCATCACGGAGATAGCTGTCCCTTCAATGGCGAGGACACACAACTCCGAAGGTGAAAAGCGTACCGAGATGGTAACAGCACGCGTCTCCATTAGCAGCGGTGAGCCGCTTTCAGTGCTCCAGACTGTACAGCTGGACTGCGAGGGTAAAGTTTTGAAAGCGATTGTGGACACGGGCGCTGATATCACAGTTGTGCGTGAGAGCAGCATTCCGGGTCACCTCGTTAAAACACACGGCACCGTTGATCTAGTATCAGCCTTCGGGGAGACGGTGGAAGCGAAGCTCGCCGTCATTCCTCTCACTATACAGGGATCGGGCTCCCGTATCCAAGTGATAGAGAGTGCGACGCCGGTAATGTGCGCGCTCACGGACCGATTGGCCGGCCACTCAGACTGTTTAATATCCGCTGACACCTGGGAACAGTTACAGGCCTCGACAGCGGAGAACGGACAGGTACATACGGCCGCGGTGGGGACACAATCGCAACAAAACCCCGACGAACACGCGATCACGAGTCCTGCAACCTCGGCTAGCGTCGAGCCTTCGACAGCCCACGATTCACTGCGTGAAACGGTAGTCGAGGCCGAGGAGGGCACCCGCGAGGCATTGAAGCCTGCGCAACAAAGCGACGCGATAAATTTGCGCTACGAGCATCGCGGTCATGAAATGCTGAGTAATGCCGGGCGACGAAATGCGGGAATCAGAAAGGCGGCCATACATCTTGGAGATGGAGTACTGTGTGACGCCACGTCCCTTGCCACGCCAAACCTCCTAACACCGTACGGGCTCTCTGCTGACGCATCCATTCTAGCTGCAGGTGCTTGCTTGGCGCTAATTCAAAATGATTGCTCTGAGATGCCGATCGCTTTCGGTAATCCTCGGTCTACACCGACGCGGACGCGGTGGGCTACCATTGAACGCGGGGCATCTCCAGTAATTGCTGCTTCAAATAAATTTGAACTATGGGGTTTTGGAGCTAAGGTACCCGTCATCGCCGACCACTACCCGCTCTCGTACCTCACATGCAGCAAGCCCCAAGGCGTAAATCTGACACGTTGGTGGGGTGAGGGACCAGCCCGGGCACCATTCGGGTCCTATGGTCTTGTGACAGGGAGGGTTCCCTGCCCTTTTCGTGCAGATGGTGTGTGGCAAAGTGAACTTTCGACCACTGGACTGACTGCCATCACATGAAATTCAAAAGTGAACTGTGCGACATGTGTGCCGCCTCTCGGCAATTTGAGCGTGTGCGGGTGACATGTTTACCCTCCTCGTGTTATGTTGCCTGTCGCGCGAACCTTTTTTTTTCATTTGTAGCATCTGTTTCATGATGCACAAATCTTGGAAGGGAGGTGTAAGGTCGCGCTCTGCGAGATTCCCCCTCCTGCCAACGCCCTTCATGGGCTTGTAATGTCCTGCTTCCGGGACACCCCTCCCTCCCCCTCCTGCCAACGCCCAAATTCCTGAGCGGGAGCGAGCTACACGACAGGAGATAGGGGGGTGCGTTGGCAGGAGGGGGGGGGAGGGGTGTCCCGAAGAGCGTGACATTACAAGCCCATGAATGTGGGCGTTGGCAGGAGGGGGGGGGTCTCGCAGAGAGCGACCTTACACCTCCCTTCCAAGATTTGTTCATCATGAAACAGATGCAACAAATGAAAAAAAAAAAGGTTCGCGCGACAGGCAACATAACACGAGGAGGGTAAACATGCGCGGGCCCGGCCTTGCTTCGCTCCCAAAGAACCTGGCCGAACGCTCCACAAGTTCGGACAAAAATTTACTCTTACCTTCAAAATGCTTCAATATGTATTACTCGACTGACCGCCTTACACGTTTTTTCCAAAGGCCAGGTCTATCGGCCATCCACATTAAAACGCACAGTCTTAGAAAACATTATGAAGGCATTTGTGTTTATCTGGTATCACTTGAACATCAGTTTTCCTTTATCTACATGTCTGACACGTGGCTATCGGCTGACGATAGAACCTTATTCTGTATACCATGTTAGACGTCAGGGTACTGTCGCCGTCAATCCAACTGTCATGATGGCTCCGATATATTGATATCATCATCTCTAAGATATAAGAGTAGCAACAACCTCGCCATCCTAGTTGATAACACCGACTCTGTCTAGATTTAAACTGATGACAATTTTGCAGAATCCCATTCTGAAAAAAAAAAACATATTACCTTGCATCTATCGCACACCATTATCATGTGTGTCCGAGTTTCGTTCTGCACTATATGAAAACTTGGAAAAAATTTCACATGAACGAAAACATAAAACGTTATCTTCGAAGATATAAATATCAATATTTTTGAAGACATCAGTCATAATTTATTTGAATAATCAAATTGTTTTACAGACTTTGGTTATGAGCAGTCGCTTACGTTGTCAACGAGATGTATCGAGGGTGGCTCAAACACGCTCCCTTACCACATTTTATGTAACTAATTATCATGCCATGAGCGTAATGTAATACCACTCGATATTACAGGTCACTATGCCTTCTTTTTGTCCCTTGTAATTGGCCTCCTCGTGAGGCGAGCGTTTTTTTTTCAAAAAGCGCTGTTTCAGAAAGTTCAATTCATAAATTCAATTTCATCTTCTAGTCACTGGTCGACAATAAAATCTGAATCAAACACCGATCTAGCTTTTGAAGTTATTTCATCAACAATAAGGCGATGTGTTTGCGACGCAACCACTTTTGTCAGATGCCACAAAAGGTATCCTGCACCCAGTAACCTATGGCTCACCGATGGTTTACTGATGTGTATGCGTAAAAAAAGAGAATATGTACAAAAAAAACATCGTGCATTTAACTTCAAATTGCAGCAGCGATATTCTTGTGACAAAAATGTACTAAACTAATAATTGAAAGATGCCAAAAGAAAGTATTACGAATTTAAAATTAATGAATCTGGATGTATCGCTGGACAATGGAAGCCCATCAACTCTTTGGGAACTCAAAGGAATAAAAAATAAACAAGATTTGAAGTAGTAATGGTACCTACCGAAATTGGACAACCATCACTAATAAATTTAATCATTATTTTACAGTTAATAATAGACCCCCTTCCGGTAGCTTTGAAGCAACGCTTGAGAGGCAACCACAGTTATTTTTCATATATCCTACTAGAGTGTACTAGAACAGGGGAGTGCTCGGAACGGCCGCAGCATCAATGTACAGAAAGTGAAGCCCCTAAGAGGGTCAATCCGCTTGCGGCGCTGCGATCGGTAGTCTGCAATGTGTCGTCGTTTTAAGAGTTGCGCGCGGTTCCACCAAAGTGGTGCAGAGGTAGAATGCCCGCTTCCCACTCGAAAGGCCAGGGTTCGAATCGCAGCTGTAGATGCTGAGTTTTTATTTTTTAGTGTAACATATTATAGCTGTATTGTTTTTTCTTGTTACTTAAAAGCAGCTGCAATTGGTAAGTATTACCACAGAAATTAATTGAAATATCAAGCAAAATGCAAGATATTTGACAGTGGGCGTAATTATTTGCAGCGCCGCCGCACGGCATTCAACAAATACGTAAAGTATGTCCTCCGGGATTTCTCGTATTCGCAAAGATCTCAGAGCCATACTTTACGTTTTTGTTGAATGCCGTGCGGCGGCGCTGCAAATATTCACGCTCACGGTCAAATTTATTGTATTTTACTTCATATTTCAAGTTGCTTTTGTGGCAATGCTTACCAACTGAAGCGA
>JALIZH010002872.1:0-61944 GCA_030522465.1 Rhipicephalus appendiculatus
CAAGGAATGCTGCCCAGCTCCACTCTTCCTTCAGGCTTGGCACAACTAGTGCAAAACTGCCTTAATTGTTTTCTCGTATCAATAAATTACAATTTCACAATACCGGAAGCATAACCTTTATGGCAAGAAGACGTTTCGTAAGCGAGAAAACGCGTGAAAAGAATATGCAGCTGGTGACGCGACCTTGAAGTCCCCGAACTAGCTCATCGTGACGTCAAGAAATTTTGACGGCGTCTGCTAAAGCCTAAAAACTGTTTAAATGATTCACATTGTTTTCTAAGGACACAAACTGTTAAAATGGCAAGTTTCAGGAAATTTCATTGAACCAATACGGCCAAAATACACTAAAAGACTTTGAAACCTGTGACGTCCCACAGACGCTCACTTGCTAAGTCTCGGCGCAAAACTGAAGCATGATACTCTGACCTTCATAACTTATGATGCTGAAAGTAATGACGACAGAGTCCTGGAAGAATGATTCATTCGTCTGAAGTAATCTAATGTTTCACTTTAGTGTCCCTCCAATCTGGAATCGGCGACATTAGCATCCTAACAAGAGTGCATCAGCGCCAACAGACAGTGGACGACATAACGGCACATGACGTCCCCTTTGTTTTGATAAGTTACAGTGCCTCGCATTATCGTACCCTAAACTAGAACGAAAAACCCACCAGCCTGAAAGCTGAGTCTTTCGTGGATCACTTTTTCACGGAGTAGTGACACATGCTCCTCGCGCATGAAGGGATGATATTTAGTAAATGTAGAGGTCGGGAAGCACTTGCTTTTCCGCTTTGACGCTGAAATCAGCCTCGAAATGTCGGACTTGGCATCGTGAAGCTATTGTAACGTCACCACAGCCAGAAAAGATTTGCCGACGTCATGTAGCAGTAAGGCTGCTGTGCACTTCATCTGACCTATTTTAACACCCTGAAACAAATAAATATATTTGTGGACGTCACGTGTCAATAAGGATAGACACGTTGAACCATCCATCTTTGCTGTTATTGCAATACCGTATTTTCTTGCATATAACTTGCACAAAAAAAAAAAAAACGGAAAATTGTGCTTCAAAGTTTGGGTGCGGGTTACATACAGGGGTTTTATGCATGTTTTTTTTTTTTTTTTGTAGAGTTAAAGTTAGGAGTGTGGGTTATTTGAGGGGCAGGTTATATGCGAGAAAATGCGGCACGTAGGCAGATGGCAACATCTGCGGGCGTCAGATAGTGATAATGTTACATATGTCATACGTATAATAGTGATAAAATTATGCAGAGCAAACTTTGCTGACATCATGTAGCAACAAGGCTAGGTGAGTCTTGCCTCACATAACAGACACTGTAACGTTGTGATAGCGCAAAATTTGCTGACTTTGTGTAGCGATAAAGCTACATAGATAAATAATAAAGCCCTTCCTGCAAAATTTCTACAGTGCATTTACATTGCATTACACACTGCATTACCCGTTTCAACCTTAGTTCTTATCAATGAAAGAGGTTACACATTTTTAACTTCAACTCTTATCAATGAGAGATGTTGTACATTTTGACTTTTGCTCTTATCAATGAAAGAGTGACCTCAGCTCTTATCAGCGAAAGAGGTTACATTTTAACTTCAGCTATTTATAAATGAAAGAGCTCTCGCATTTCAACATTGAGCTCCTATCAATGAAACAGCTCACAATGAATGAGCTTATCAATGAAAGAGATTACACATTATAACGTTAGCTCTTATCAATGAAAGATGTTTCACATTTTAACTTTCACCTGGAAACCTGGCTCAGTAAACCAAATATTTTTATGGAGGCTGAGACATTGAACTCATTTGACCACACACAATGCCTAGATCAGCATTTCGTCTTCCGTTTTCTTAATACAAGTACGACTTTTCACTCACGGCTATTCTCTTTTAACATTTCCGTGTGAGTCAAGGCACGACTACCTATGGGGCATACAAGTGTCCGAGAGATCTCTCTTTTTTTTTTTTTTTCTGACAGCTGCGCACGAAACTGAACTTATCATTTTTCGTGCGTCTCAAGTCTCCCTTCATATTTTGTTTCCCCAACTGACATTTGAAGCTCGAAAGAACACGCGGTAACTAATGACTGAGCTGCAACGCAAATGAAAATTGTAAGCATCTGGGCGACAAATTCAGCAAGAACATGCTATACAACAATGATCACGTGAAATTCCAAACAAATGTCAGTATGTAAAATGTACATTCTTTTTGCTTAAATGTACGCTTCTCATAAACAAAGCCTGAAATGATTTTGACGATTGTGTACAAACCCATTGAGCCAATAGCCCAAGTCCGTTGAGTCATTATCAAATTTCTTTGAGCACTCTGCACCAGGCATATAATTAAGTCTAAGGTTTCGAAGTGTATAGTACTCACAGATTGAAGCGCAAAAATCTAGGGCTAAGTGATGCTCGTTATTTCGTTTCCAGCATCTACAGTTCTTGTCATATCCACATTATTTCAACTTGAACGCTTGCATCAGGGCCAACGTTTCCTTTAGCAGGCGCATATGATGCACACATGACGCAGTTATCATGAGCAATTGCTCATAGCACTTGCTATACTACACAAAATGATGTATTTCAATTTGTGAGTACCGTACAATGATACAGATTGCAGCGGCACTGCCAAGCACAGTTTTAAGCCACCCCTCTAAATTTGGGTACATGCCGTAGTTTTGTGACAACACTCGGGCGGCCAATGTGATTGGCTTCTCAGCGCTTGTGTTGGCGGGAACGTGAATGACTGGGTTTGTAGTGGCACCTGGTGGTACAGATGGACTACACAAACACTGAGTGTGACCTCTGCAACAATCGCAGGAAGGGAAACTCAGCCCCAACCTGCTCGGTGAGGAATTCATGGGAAGGAAAAGCATGGCTTGGAAGGAGGGCAACCTTTAGTCTCCCGTAGCTCATCCTTTGAGACAAGGTGCTTTGTTTGAATCACGGTGGATATGACTTACTCTAATTGCAGCCTAACCACTTACAAAGTTTCAACAAGAGTCGAACACGATAGTGTAATCGGGCCATGTTTGTATCGCCTTCCCAATCGCTAGCCTGCCTTCGCTTCTTGGTGGACACCTAAACCGTGCTGCAGAAAAAGCTAAAGTGCGGACACCCTCCGGCTCATACCTTTATTTGCATCTACCTCGAATTTTCGCTCACAGAAAATGTGTTGCTTTTTCGTTCCCAAAAACGCTGCCACTGCCACCAACGACAACACTGACACAGGCATTTCTGCAATACAAGCTCTTTAACGCTATTGCGTTAAAGAGTGTTCTGGGTATGCTTGAAGGCAAGCCTATGTCAATGACAGCAAGGAGTGTCGTTCTGAATACTGAACAAAAGGTAATTTTTTTTAGGGGCTCATTTCTTTGTTGCAGACAACCAAACGAATCCAATGGACAATTAGGCCAATAAATTCATAAAGGACATTAATTGTTGTTTTCAACTGCAGTGCAATAGTAATGACGTAAACTGAAATGAATCACAGTGGATGAAAAATAACCCCTTTCCGCTAGCGGGATCCGAACACACAACCTTTGAATTGCGCGCCCAGTTCTCTACCAAGTGAGCCACGATAGAAGGAGCTTCGGTCGTATTTCTTTCATCTCTAAATAAAAAAATGTTGCGCTGCACAAGGGTATTCCTATTTATTTGGGTGACACGCGTAACAACATTTGACCAATAGTAATGGTGGCAGAGGCAAGGCAAAAGGAATGAAAAGATGGGTATGGCAGGACCAATACCCAGACTGGCGAATCACACTGAACCACTTAAAGAAACAAAAGACACAAGAGAGGAGGGGAAGGGCAGCTCGAATAGATGCATATTCGGTTTGCTATCCTACTGAGCGAAAGAATAGAAAACGAGGGGGAGGGATGGAGGCATTAGTGGCGCAGGCTCGCAGGAGGGGGAGAAGGGGTGCTGCCTATTACATTCGAAATCAGTCACCGAGGCCAGTCGATTAGATAAAATGCAGCTGCGACTGTGACGCTTTGCAAGCCTGCAATGCGTGGAGCCACGGTACAGGAATCTCAGCATTGAAAGACAGGTCTTTAATCTAGTCCACATAACACAGTCGTGAGACTGTAGTGCTCAGCATTATAAAAATCATAAAGGAGGTTTGTTTTCGTTATAAAGATAAGGGCATTGAGAGCAAAAAGCCTTGACGAGCTTGAGGGGCCCTCACTGTGTCCGCGTACAGTACTCACAGATTGTAAACGCGAAAATTTAGGGCTAAGTAATGCACACACTTATGACTCCAGCATGTGCAGTTCCTGCCGTATTGGCATAACTTCAACTCGAACACTTACATCAGAGCCAACATTACCTTTGGCAACCATATTTGCAGCAACATGACGCAGTTATCATGAGCAATTGCTCATAGCAGTCACTATACTTAAAATGATGTACAGTTTCAATCGATGGGTACTGTGCAAAAAGCGCAGGGGAAACGAGCCTGTTATCACAATAAAAAATCTCTGTTAGAATGAGAAAACACAGTGCATACTTTACATGTCTTCATTGTATTATAAAACAAAAATGCATAGCATATGGATTCATTGTATGCAACAATACTGAAAAGTAACATGCAAACTACAGAAGAGGAGTTGTTGTGCAACACGTCGCAGGCGAGGCTATACGTCAATCCCATAAATGCACTAAGCTATTTAAGTGTTTCAAGTGAAGCACGCTTTACACATCAATACTGGCTCTCTGCAAGCAATTTCAATGTTTTGGCATGCAATGAAGAGTTGTTCACTGTAGTTCGTGCACTCTGTTCAAACAAGCCACTTATAAAGATGCCTAGTTTTACAATCCTAGGAGATTGAATTTAAGCAAATTGATGATGACAAGGACACAGCACATTTTTCAAAATACTGCAGTGCTAAACACAGACAAGGACAAAACAAGGCGACAAGGATGAGTGCTGAACTTCCAACATTTATGCAGAATTTTCATATATATGTATACTATCTGGTACAGTACGTCATCCTCTGTGCATGCATACAAACGCCAGCTCTTTATCGGAAAGTGTTATGGAGGCAACGCTTACGCAACCCTCCCCAAGATTGAAACTGTGCTCAGCACTCATCCTTGTTGTCTTGGCACTCCAGTATTTTGAAAAGATGTACCAAAACGCCCAACTCACCACTTAAACACAATGTGCGTATGACCACTTCTTTAGAGTCGTGCAGAGTGAACGACTGTACGTCTGCTGTTCCAGTAGTACATGAGTGGGCTTTCGTTAAAGCCGGCAAATGTGATCTACAGCTGCAGACGTACGCAGCAGATACAGTCAAAGCAGCCACAGATACATGCCGTCAAAAGCACATTAGAAGGCTTTTAACGATTCTGCACTGTTCTTTTCTTCTTTGTTGACCTTCTGACTTGACCCGGCACTGCCCATTTATCTCCCGTTTCAAAGGGAAGTGGACGCAGGAAAGCGTGCGCTGTCTTTGTCTGTTCAGCTGCCCAGTCATCTGCACTTCTTCATCATAATGACCCTGAATGAATCAGCCTAGCTCAGTACCCTTGAACACAGGTATCATTATAATAATATTCATGCCCTATGCAGTCATTACAGACAGAATGGAGGGGGAGGGAGCCAGGATAATACTAATAATTGTTAACATTCCACATTCCCAAATCACAATACGATCATGATGGATGCCACAGTGGAGGGCTCCGGAAATTTCGACCACCTGGGATTACACTCAAACCTCATTATAACAAAGTTGAATCTTACACAAAAATAAGTTCGTTATATCCGAAAATCCGTTATAAACGTATATTCATAGCACTGTTTCCATTACAAGACTGTTCTTCATTAACTTCGTTATAACCGATACTTCGTTATATCCAGGTTCATTATATCGAGGTTTGAGTGTACTTAATGTACATCTAACTCTAAGTACATGGACCTCTAGCATTTCACCTCTATCGAAATGTGACTGCCGCAGCCAGAATTTGATCCTGCGACCTTTGGGTCAGCAGTTGAGCACCATAACCACTAAACGACAGCAGCAAATGGGGTGGGGGGATGCCAGGAGCTACATACTGTAATAACCTTTATTTCCCATTCGTCTTGCCGTCTATCATTATTACACTGTAAACCACTCGTTGCTATAAGCAATGTGAAACAGCTTCGCCTTGGTGGCTTAGCAACTACTAAAGTGTAGCGCTGCTAGGCATGAAAGTGCGATTTAGAGGTCTGGTCACAGCAGACAGACTTCGA
This sequence comes from Rhipicephalus appendiculatus, assembly GCA_030522465.1. Taxonomy (NCBI): domain Eukaryota; kingdom Metazoa; phylum Arthropoda; class Arachnida; order Ixodida; family Ixodidae; genus Rhipicephalus; species Rhipicephalus appendiculatus. The sequence continues at coordinate 6,256 of JALIZH010002872.1, forward strand.
CGCGTACAAGATGTGAAAACACACGTGTGATCAGATTTAGGGGCATGTTAAAGAAAATACCACAAAGGTACTAATATGAACGGCGCTGCACAGCCGTTCACCGGCCACCCCGTATATATAGGCACTGGATCATGACCTGCAATGTAGTACCGCACCGCTCATTCAGATACATCCATCGTTCCGGCGCGCAGTTAGAACGGTGCTGTGAAGGGCACCCGAAGATTTTTGGGCCTGGAGCACCCTTGACGATAAACCAAGACATTACCGCTGTCAGGTGAGCCGTATTGCGCGAACACAGGGGAAAAAAAACCTAGCAACAGTACCCCCTCTGTCAGCCACTAGGAGGTTAGGAAAGACGATGCTGACTGTAATGGCGGCTCTACTATCAACACGCTTGCGCGCCTATAAAAGCTGAAAAAAAAAAAAGAACCTCCCTAAAAATCGTGTAATAAATAAAGTTGTCACCATGTCGTAGTGTCCCTGATTTTCGCTTTGTGTTGCCGTAACTAGCTGTACACGTTTCGTGTACCACTATTCGATATTCGATACTTTTGGCCAATATTCGACACTATTCGATTCGAATTCAATTCGAGATGAAATTGCACTATTCGCACACCCCTAGTTGCTACCTCTCTACACTTCCACGAAATTCGTGCTCGTGCAAGCAGCCTCGTTGTGAGGAGCACTATAACTCTGCAATAACATCCCCATCTGCACTTTTAGCACGATAGTACAGTAGTGAAAACACGCACGTGTCATGACAACTGCCGATTAACAATATAAAATAAATCATTCTATCGTCATGTATCCTTTTGTTAAAACTCTAGTGACTTTGCTAGGAGTAAATGTGATCACTTACAAAACATTCAATCGGCAACAGAAGACACAGCTCTTTCATCATCATGACCCAAGGTTTAGAAGGAACCATGGCAACGTGTGGCGTCACATAATTCATGACATTTAAAGTATCTAGGCGTCACTGCTTCAAGGTGGATACGGAAAGTATGAGAGCCCTGATTACCATCCATTTTGTACTACAATGCGACTATTTTTCAATGCCACATTTACCTACATCACCCGAATGATGTCGCAATATGAAACATGACAGAGGCAAGCTTCAAAAATGCCAAGAGAAATTTTTGTTCATGTTGTAATTTATTGTGGCCATTAGTAAAGATGAACTACTTAAAAAAGCGGCTGTTTTGGCTAGTAGGATAAATGCATCAAAAGGTATCATAGCACTAGCAGACACGGACGAGGAAGACGCAACAGGATGAGAGCTAACTTTCAACTGAATGTTTGTTATTAGAAACAACAGAATTTGTACATCCATACACAAAAAGCCTTCTAGGCCTCTTTCATTTATGGATCTGCATATACTGTACAGATCAACAGTATATACACAGATACAGTACGAATTTCGTATAATGCACAACTCCGTATGTTGATGTTTTTCATGTAAAGATCTACATATCCCCCTTCAAGCGCGAATTATCATGCACTGTTTGGAAATGAGTCAAATTCGCATGGCATGATTCCAATGCACTCAGTATTACATTCCAAGAAAGAAAACGATGGAATATGTTGTTTTGTCTGAGTTTGAGTAATTAATTTTAATTAGCATGTAATTAAATATCTAAATATCATGCAATCAGTAAGCTTCAACCCTTGCATAAAAAGAACCAAATACTAGGCCCAAAATGCATGCACAGTCTGTTTTTTGGTTGCACTCGCTTCCAGCAAAGAAAACAAATACTCTTGACGTTGCTCCTGGAACGCAGCATGCCGAACGATTGTCGCACATCGGTAGTGTCTCTAGCAAAGTGATCCTCTGCAGCAATACGCAGCACAATGAAGTTAAATGAGCATTAGTTGTCCACTCAGGAAGCCTTGCACACATGTACACACTGCGTTTAAAGCCACTTGAAGAAACACGCGGTGCGTGACGCGCCTCCGAAGTTTATGTGTACAATTGTACACACTGCGCCTGAAAGGGTTATACTGTTGTTTCTTATAATAAACGTTCAGTTGAAATTTCAATGCTTGTCACATTGTGTCTTCTTCGTCCATGTCTGCTAGTGCTATGATACCTTTGATGACTTATTTGCTGTTCCACTGGATGTGTGATCTAGCTCTTTTTTTCAGATTCTTCTTTTTTTTTACATCTTTTCAAAGAGACATGCTGAAATGCACAACGTGCGCTTTCCAACTGCATATTTCATCCCAGCATGAGCGCGCTGTACACGACCCTGCGACTACAACATGTGCACAGAACGTCGACAACTAAAGGGCAAGGTAGCATTGACGCTCATAGTGCAGGGACGCATACAAGATGACATTAACGTCATGAGCGCAGCTGCATTGTGATTACAGACGCAGGTTCTCAATACATATTCTTCGAATATGTGATTGATGCCGCTAATTCAAATCATCTGGCAAGAAAATCCCTGGAGGTAACGCATTCGCAGGAAAAGGTCACCTGTTTGTCAACTGAAATAAACTTGCTCTGCAGTGCAACTCTAGGTATATTTGGAAATCGGCGCACCATAAGAGTATACCGATAGCTACTGCAATCCTTCTTGCAGTTCGGTGCTAAGGTTAGATAATCGGTGCGTGAACAAACTCGAAGTTAAAGCAATACCATTAGCTGACGATTTAAGATGACAGCCCGTCTGCTAATTAATTAGCTATAATTACACGCACGCCTGTGTTGATTCCGGCAAATGCTATAGTCACAATTGGGCAATGAGTCTGACAAAATATCCACAGATTGGCTGGTAGATGTATCGCGACTCTTACCGGTAACAATAAAGAGCATTAAATCAAACACTATCAAATTCACCGCACAGATTTGGGATAGATGCAACACTTGGCAACACTACAACTGCTCTAGCAGTTGTGCTTATGACTTTGAAAGCAAAGATTAAGCACAAAACGTGTATCAGTTGCTTGACATATTCTACCTTGCCGTATGAAAAACCTTGGAAGACGCTTGAGCTTCGCATTTTAGAGTAGAACGTGACAGCGTAATCGGACCCCGTGCGCATCGCCTTCAACTGTGCCGCAAGGAAAGAAATCCTTGTGCGCGTAACATTGGCCGGTTCAGATTATCCTAGACTGCCTAATGGACGTAGAGTTGAGAAGTGCCCACTACGGCATAATTCTTGCTTTTGCAAATTCACGAAGTACCCACTTCGCATCCATAAGGTGCCATGCACACCAGAGCAGCTACACACTCTAACCACCCACTTGTCGCGCAGTTGACATGCCTTGACGCCAGGTGCGATCCTACAATTATCTCACACAATGTTATATGCATTAAGAAGATTTCTCCTACAACATGACATTCTTATAACACTTTTTACGAAGCAGTTTCAAGCACTGGTGTGGCTTCGTAGTAGAATACTTGCATGCCAGGGTTCGACTCTCACCCGGACCGAACATTTTCTATTCTTTATTTTATTTGCATCTATCTCAAATTTTCGCTCACGGAAAACGCCGATTTTTCGCTCACAACCAGCGAGGCCGACGCCGTAATATCTGCGAAACAGTCTTCTTTCACGCTATCGCGTTAAAATAATCTCGCAGCTACAAGCCGCGTTGCGTGGATCGCTACGCCGCAATGGCAACAAGGAACTGCTTTTTTTTTTTTTTGTAGATTAAAAAAAAAAAAAACACGGCGCAATTCGCAACGCCTACATACGCGCGCTGCTTGCAGCGCTTTTTCCGAAACGCGTTCACGTGCACTCGCAGTCACGCTCGAATTAACGCAAAAAATCTCGGGGACCCCGCAATGATTCGTTTTCGCGCACTCATGCTGAAGTACGGGTGTCTCACACGGGTGCAATATGATTTCGATCGCGATCGGGTTCCCTTTCGATCGAGATTTTCCCGTTTGATGCGAGGAAGCGAAGCCAATAACGGTTGGGACAAAATTCGATCCCGATAGGAACCGACGTTTCAGCGTGAAGTATCAGTGTTACACAGTGCACTTTCGGTTTCGATCGAACCTAATCGTAATTGAATTTTTCAAACTGTCACACGATAACTTGTGATCGCCATCGTGTCTGATCCGGATCTCATTCCTCGATTTTGATTGGCTCCTTTACGCAAGCTGCAGAATCACAGTTTAGAAATTTCATCTCGATCGGGCTCAATCGCGATCAGCAGTGCACCGTGGGACGCCGTTACCACCCTCGGCCTGCGCGAATGAGTCAATCGCGATCGAAAGTGAACCGTATGATGCATCAGTGTGAAGCAACCATAAGTATCGGAGTCGAACTTTCGATTGCGATCGAGCCAGATCGAGATCGAATTTCTCGACCGTGACACCCTGCTTGCGCGATCGTGCCAATCGCGATCGAAAGCACTCAGAGTTTAGATTGCGTAAGCCACGAGGGACAACCGAAAGACACACGCCGTTTGTTTTTCAAGGCAATGTGGTCAGGATCGATACACACACAGCGCTGGCTCCCTGATGCAATCGCCGCAACGCAAATAAACGGATCGAAGCTTAGAATAACAGAGCTGGGCTAGTTCGATACGTATTCTTGTTAAAAGACGGGACGTACCAACACGGACACATGAGAGAAATGAAGCGGTGTCTTCACTTCTCCCATGTGTCCCGTGTTTGCACGCCCCGTCTTTATAATGCGATAGACGGATCGAACTCCGACACGGTAGACAGCACACGTAAACGACCGCGATGGATACAGGCGTGAAGCAAGTGTGTCACCGTACCTTCTCCGTCGGTTCTTCACTGGGCCATGCTTCCGAATGTCCATGATCGGCGTGCACGGCGCATATTGCGGGCAACACAGCGACGAGCAACAGCTGTAGCGGTGCAGCAACGGAGGGGCGCACGATTCGCGGTCGCAGCAGCATGTCGGCGGCGAACGCGAGACCATGCTCCCATAGTAGTGATAAAAGTCAAGCCGTCTCTCGTGCGTTTCGCGCGACGAATGCTCCTCGTTTCCTGCCGCTGGTTCCTACTCGCTTCGTGAGCGACTCACCCCCATCGCGACCAACACAACGCACGGGAGGAAACACGCATAAACGGCCACACACACACACCACACGAGCGAAAGTTGACTTGTGGAGCCGGTGCGTTCCGTTGGACAGCTTCGAAAGTGGTTTAGCATAGAGCTGTGGCGCGTTCAATATCGTACCCAAACAAATCCTTTCAAAATATCCTGACGTCATGACATTGCACTGGTGTATTGCTGGAGTGAAAACTGCGTCCTGTAACTGAAGCCAGACCTCAGCCATCTTAGGTAGGGCAATCGAAACATTTCTTACATTGAAAAAAAAAAAAAAAGGAAAGAAAAAAAAAAAGAAGGAAGAATTTTTCTCAACTTTCTGCGTGCGACCATTACATGCCCTTCGCGCGTACGCGTTTATGATTGCCAATTTTGCCGTACAAATAATCCTTAATTTTAATCCTTGTGTTTTTCATGAGACTGAACGTCTTGGCCAATTTTATTGGATATCGTGTCATCGATAAGCCTCTGGAGAGAGACTGGAGCGAACCAAACCAGTTCTTACAACATAACCAGCTTAGCGTCTACATCAAGGTCTACATTACGTTCCCCGGCCGACAAGACGACAAGGCCACGCACAAGGTAAAGTAGGGGCGAGATTTTGCTTCACGTGTGATTGTCTCACTTCGTTGCCTCACCAGTACGATTTCTCCAGGATTCCAACAATGTTACTCGGCCCGAAGGCTAGTCGGTGCATTCCAGAGTAACAATCAGGTACACTCTGGTGTAACACCGGTGTGTCTGGAGGCGTGGAGGCGGTGCGTACTTGACGTCACACCCTTGCGAATTTGCTTTCTTGGAAAAGCTATACTTTACGACGATTTATTTTCCCTGTCTCCCTTCAGTAAAGTTGCATTGGTAAGTTATGAAAGAACACTAGAGGTGTTCTTTATTATCTTGTTTTAATCCCTCAAAATACAACTCGACGCGGAAGTAGGCTGGTAACTAGCGCCGCGGTTCACTTTTCCTCGACGAATGAATCGCGCATTTGCGCGTAGCGTGACCACACAGCGGCGGTGGTGAACGCTTTTGGTTCCGCTTTCGCTGGTGCCAAAAATCTCTCGCATTTGTTGCTGCTTCTCGCTTCGGCCGCGCTTATCAGCGACATGCAAGCGCCGTTCATCGTCCTCGCTGCGTCGCGGCTAATCTCTGGATGCGATCGACGAAGATAAAGAAATCGCGAGCCTTGCCCTTTCTTCGTCATCATCTTCGACAGCCCAGCGGTGGTGGTGCTCGCGCTGCTCGCGTTCGAATCGCCTCGGGCGAAAGCACACAGTCATCAGCTGTGAGATGATCGTCGAGCGCCGCCGTACTTACGTCGCGTCGAACTGACACAGCAGGCTGTGCGCCTCTCTGTGTTGACGCCGCGTTGTGAAACCCTACAGCGACGTTTTTTTCGCTTTCATTCATTCGTCGGAGGGGGAATTGCGCCGGCCCGGCCCGGTATTGCGAACGGGTGAACGCCGTTCGGGCCATGCCAGCGGCAGGACTTGCGACGACGACGCCTGCCGCTAAGTCGCACCTGTTGAGTCTCGAAGGCGCCGACGACGCCGTGTGCTGTGGACGCATCTCGCTGCCGCCGTTCGAGCTTCCGTCGACGGCATGACGGTGTGCTGACAAGCTTAACCTGTCAAGACCGACGACGCAGCTATCCGCCGAAAGTCTGGTGAGTCGCGCGTGCCTGTCTGGCTGCGTCCCTTCTTTTCATCTTCGTGAAATATGACGTCTCGTTTCGCGTGTTGAAAACAAAACAAACCTCGGTTTATTTTCTTCCAGCCAAAGCGCTATGTCGTACGGACGCTTGCCGGCGTTCGTTTCCGAACCGTATGTGGAACCATCTTCAAAAGAGCGCTTAGTTGACACAGTACAGAACAGGACCCAAGACTTCACGGACGTTCTGTACTGTGTTATCAGAGCGCACTTTTAAGACGAATACCAGCTAGTAGCTCTCCTCAACGTGGAACCAAAAGCGCGTCGATTCTCAGCGCTAGCCGCACAAATACCGACCGGTTTTGTAAACTACTTCGGTTGTTTCCCGGACTGTCGTTATGGTTGATTGTTTTCCTTCTACCGGCGTACTGACGAACGATAAGGGCATTCTTTTGTTCGCCAGTCACAGCTAAGCGCTCGTTTTGACTCATTATGACGCTCGCGCGTCGCATGGGCGAATGCGTTTTGGCTGGCTGAGTGCGATTGGCAGGTTCGTTTTCCTCACGATATGAATCATAACGTCGTCCGGAACGCGGAGGAAAAAAAGAAGAAAGCTTTCCGAGCGAGCGCGACGTCTACTTTGGGCACGCGCGGTGACAGCCTGTGACGATGCAGGAAGAATAAAGATGTCTAAACTACGTCCGGGCTGCTTTTTTATTTCTTAGCGTTGCCGAAGCAACGCTTCGTAGCGGACGTCTGGAGGCCGCTTAGACTTATGGATCCGTCCCCTATGCGGTTCACACGCCCCCTATTTGTTATGCTATTTAAACCAGTTACTATTTCCGCGTATGACGCGTTACGACTATTACTAACGCCGTGACTGCATGCTCCTTCACCCTAACACCTGCGTTACCATGTTTTCTGATTGCCTGTTATGTGATGTCTTTCATTAATATCTCGCTATTATTTGTGTGAACAGTTACCACAAGAATTACAACATTCAGGATAGCCTTTAGTGGTTTGGTAATTCAGTTCATTTACCATTTGGCCCCGCCAAGTATATTGCAGTTATGTTGTCTGAAGTAGTAAGACGTTGAACTGGGCTAGTTGGTATACATTGTAAGAATGGATAAAAAACACCTGCGGAAAAACACAAAAATGAGAAGCAGTCTGAAGCATTGGTTTGTACAGGATACCATGAGAATTAAGCGCACCTATGGGTGTACGCAAATGCGTGTTTTGCCAAGTTGTGGCTTTACGTCAACACGTGTGTGAGAATGTTTGCATGTACTTGAGGTGCACTGTGTCAGCGGTCTGCAAGGTAGGCGTGAGCCTACCTTGCTGATTTGCTTTGCATGCACGCCTGAAGAAACATGATAGGCTTGCAGAAAATGTTTACGTGGAGGTTTGAGTACTCGTGTTACTTCGACCAACCTGTGTTCGATGGCTTGATGCATCGAGTGGTAAATTATATTGCACTTGCACACATCTGCTCCCCATGGAATGTGAATAGTGTGCTAAGAGCTACAGACTTTAAGGTATGCAGAACTTACTCAATCCATCAAATTTCATTGCTTCTCCCAGATGCGTACAACGAACTTGCCTCCGTGTCCATTGTTCTGCAGTTCCTCTTTCCTATCAGTGCTTGTTATTATTTTTTAGCTCTCCCCATGCAAGAACACGTCTTTATTGGTTTCGTACGGTGCATGTTCAATCGCGGTCGATCCCAATCGAGATGAAATTTCTGAGCAAGATTGATTGGCTGTCTTCCTCTGCGCTCACAAAGGAGTCATTTGCAATCGATAAAGCTGATCCCCAGTGATCAACATCAATAGCAATGGTGTGACACCGCTGCTGAAATCGCGGATCGCTCACACCGACCTGTAACTCAAGACATCTGCAGAGGTGCAACCTAGCTGCAAACTGTTCAAACACGTGTTTGAGTGAATCGTGGAGGCACTGCTGTGAACGGCATGCTTACTGGTGTGCTTGAAAAAATCATATGATCTCTTCATTTTGTCAGTGCCAAAGTATGAGTGACAGTGTCGAAACTGGAAAGGAGGCTGAGGACAGTGCATCAATCAGCAGAATGGGAAATTGATAGGCGTGACTCTAGGCAGAAAAACGGGGCAGTATGAACTGGAGATCAAGCGAAGGTAGATGACATTCTTACAAAAAAATGGAAAGGATGAAGCAGTGTATTGTAGCTAGCTAGATGAATCTGTGAACTGCATGTTTACATATAGCACAAATGAACAGGGACAATAAAAGGACGTAACACAAGTCCTTGTGTTCCTTCCTTGTTTCTGTTTATTCGTGCTGTGACTAAAGATGCAATGTTCGGCCAGTCTTGTGACGAGTACATCGGAAAACTTTTTGACTATTGTAGCGATGGGTTAGCAGCGCTTCACTTGGTCTGGTTGGTTGCGCTTCTCAGTTGCCGCGATATTTGTGAACACAAAATTGGCTCTTTTGCCTGTGTCCCATTCTGTTTTGTCTTCCAATGAAGCGCTGTAAGAAAAACTAAGAACCGAGGGAAAGTACAAAGTTGAGGGTAACGCAACATGGTTAGACGATAGTGAGTGAATGTGGCCCAATGTTTTTCGTATTTTAGGTTACATATAAGGGGGCACATATTTCTGCCTAAACCAATTGCTTCTCTCTGGTCCATCTGAATTGAATTAACGCTATTATTAAGGTGAAAGCCATAAATGCCTTATCAAACACAAATTGACCGTCGGCGTCCCGCTTCGACTTCTTAAGTGGATGCATAAGGGACCTTGCGAGATTTTATCCATTAGTTTGCAAGGTGTATTTTGGTGTATTTTCTGTTTGGTCTATGACTTTGTGGCGATGATTCTTTAAACGATGTTCCATCCCATGCTCTGTCAATGGTCGGGACAAAGCTCTGTTCATGTTATCAGTGCAATATCAGCTGGCCGTGAACGGTGGACAATAAGGAGGGAGACACACAATTGAACGGAATGTATCATTACATAACAGTAACTCTGGTACAGTGTAAACAGAAAAAAAGGTTTGCCGAGAAGGGTATCCTCGTTGTTCCAGTAGCCAGTTTCAAATCATTGTCTTGTGGCATTACTTCTACTACTGAAGCACCTCCACGTCACTTCTTGTGGCTGTTAGTCGCAGTCCTTTTTAATGTCTCTATTGTTTGTGCAAACGAACAAATAAGACTTCATTCATTCGCCTGGCTGTGCGTGGAACAGACATGACACAATAGTGCTACGTCATAAACCTCGTCCACATCAATCAGTTATTCCGTCAGTGTTGTTCCGTAAAGTTGGCACTTACACTAAACCATATTTGCAGACCACATTGGCACTTGCACAAGTTTATCATCCAGAAGTGCCCCTCAAAACAAACATCCAACGGCAAAGCTAATAGAATGAGCGAACATAGATTGCAGTAGTGTCCGTCGGGCTTTGTTTGAAAGATACCGACATACTGTCTGCGTTTGTCTGATTGGAACACCATGGCCACTGAGTCGCAACCTTTGCTGAGCTACACAGGTTGTGGTGCTCTTGCATATATGGGCACCGTGATTTCACTGTTGCCCAGGCTCCTGCACATTACAGTACGCTGGTGCACGTTATGGTACACTGGTGCAGATTACTGTATCCTAGTGCATGCAGTGGTATGTTGGTACGCACTGGGATACACTGGTGTACACTGTGGTACACTGGTACACCCTACCATGTGCTGGTGTTCACTGTGGAACATTGGTGCACCCTACGATACACTGGCACAGAGTATGATGAACTGACGCTTGGTACACCATACTGCACTTCTGTGTTTTACAGTTCCCTGGCACATAGTAATGCACTCTGGTGTACGATACAGGCGTGCCATTTCTGTTTTGCAGTGCTCTCATTTGAAAGTGCTTCGTTGTCCGTTTTCGTAGTTGTGCGTAAACTCCTCTGAGCCATTTGAGCGGGCTGTGTGTATTAACAGATACAGAACTAGCTACCTGTCAGACATCTCCTGTGGTAGAGATTGCAATTCTGTGGCATTCGGCTTGGATTACTTGGAGGTGGAGGGTACTTTCAAGATTATGCACAATTAAGATAAACGTGTTAGCTACTTTGCAAAACATTGGTAACTTTGTTATGAATCACTTAAGAGAACATTTGACGTAATATATCAATTTTGCATAAATATTGTGCTTGCATCAAAATGCGCCCGTCTTTTACTGCAAGTTGGCCTCCGCTACAATCCCGCATTGGTTGCAAAACAACAAATACTGCAAAGCACTGCTTCAATCAGTACACAACACAGGATTTGAAGTACACATATAATGCACTCCAAACAATGTGTCCTAAGGGCATGTCTTCATTGCAACAAATAAAGAACGTATACTTCTGGAAGTATGTCCTCAAGGCCAATGTCAAAATTCACTGATAATGCTAGGTGCATATTACATAATCTCTTGGACAACGCACGCAGGTAACCTGTTAAAGCAGACAAAACTGACATTTTTTTGCTCGGGCTTTCAACTTTACTGGTCATCACTGCAAATAAACATAGAGAATAGTCTTGAATCTAATTGCTACATCGTTCACACAAAATATTTTGGCTGAGGAAAGCATTGTTCGTGAACACTTGATTTCTTCAATGCTATCAAGTCTGTCTATGCATACTTTTTGTACTGAAACTGATTATAACTTACCAATTTTCCAAACTTATTTTTTTCTAAAATGTCCATTAAATCATATATAGCTTGCAGAGCGAAGCAATTGTGTAGGCAGCATTGAGCCAAGCTCTAAAATGAGAACAAGTGCTTTTCAAGGGGACAAGGAAGAGTTGTACACAATGGCTAAAGGAGCCTGATAAGTGTTGTGCCACAGTAAAGTGCACAAAGCATCGCGTTTGCCTTGACTGATACATGACCGATATTAAAAAAAAAAAAAAATGAGGAGCAGCGAAGAGATATATAAACAATAGCATTGACGTCACTAGGGCAGGGCACCGTCTTTCCCGTTATCTCGTTGGCATAATCGGCCTGTGTGCTGATAAGCCCGATAGGGCAAGACATGTTTGAGTATTCACAAAACAAAACATGCAGTGTGTGGAGGGTAGCAGCAAGCAGATATCAGAGTGTCGAGATGTCGTGAGTGCTCTGCCCCCACGCTACTCCTCTTGACTTGAAAAAAAAATCTCAGGAGGATTGTTGAAAAGCTATTGTGAGAAGTTATCTCATGCACTCGTGAGCTTCGTAAAGTTGTTCTTTGAGGGCCTCAACAATCTGTCCTTTTAGTGAACGAAAGCAAAATAAACCATGAAAATTTTAAACTGTTGTGTTGGAACTCCTTTAGGAATTTTTCTGTAATGCACTGGAATGCTGAAATGCTGTTGTACTCTTCCCATGTTCATTCAATAAATGAACGAATCATTTAGTCAATAGCTTTGACGGATATTTATAACCCGAATAGAAGAGACTCTACTTAACCCTTTCAGTCCCAGTGATTCCAATTGGAATCATAAATTATGTAGGTCAGTCAGCAAGCATCTGGTAAAGATAAAGCGTTGTTCTTCCTCAAGAGCCCGTATTTAGCATCTGCCCTACATGTGGTGTCAACATGGTACACACAATACTGCGAGGTCACGTCTGAACGAAGAAATTACAGAAGCGGTTGTGCTGTTCGCGCATTTCGCTGAGGCAGCGTCTTCTTTCACCGTGCAGAGATAGGGCATTTATTTTAGTTCTGCGCCAGAAATTTGAATTTCGGCTATTGGACATTATGCTATCCTATCTAGATAACACTTTAATTAATAAATGAACTAAAAATTATGGAATTATTATTAAATAATAATTATTTATTAAATTAATTGGCACATTAATTACTCTTCACTGAAAAGTGTGAACAAAGAGTTTTTCAGTTTTTTTGGACTACCACGATCATCTGCAAATCCAAATGTGAAAACTAGTTGCTTACATTAAAAATAGTTAATTCGGGACTGAAAGGGTTAAAAGCTGACGTACATCTTTAAGGGGGGGTTCGACTCCCTTTTACAATAGACAGCACAACACTTCAGAATAATCTGAAGAAGTACAAATGTGACACTTGAAGAAATGCTTAAGGCAAAATGAGCTTCCAATAAATATCCTCTTCATGCGTAAATTATGTTGCACTGTCTATGAATGTCACATTCGCATAGAATGATTCCAAGGCACTCAGTATTACATTCCAAGAAAGAAAAGGAAGTAATATGCTGTTTTATGTGTTTCAGGAATTAACTGTAATTAGCATGTAATTAAATATTCAATTATTTTACTGTCAGTCATGTTTATTTTTTTGAAATAATCTGAACGAAATCATGGGCCCCAGATGTATGCACGATTCGTTTTTGATTGTATTCACTTCGAGAAAGGAAAAGTAATGCTTTTGCTGTCTGTCCTGGAAAATGGCACGTCAAACAGCCTGTCGAACACCGTGGTGCCGTCATCAAAGTGATCGGATACAGTCATATGCGGGGCACTTCTGACCGATTATTAGGGATGAGCGTTGCCTATAAGATATTTTAATTTGGTTTTAAAGTAAAAGAGAGTGCTCACCTGAGTATTCAGGGTCCAGTCGACATTTTCTGTGGTTTGATGTAGACAGAGGCTACCCTCGTGACGTTGCAGAGGTCAAGCAAGTATTGTCGACATCGGTGAACATTTTCAGGGCGCGCACAATACCCAGACTGGCACCCGGCAAGGACTATTGTTCGTCACCCCTCTCGCTCTGTTGTCGGGCTGCTCTCAAGGTGGTTTTGGCTGCTTATGCCAGGAATGCGTTTCTTTTTTCTGAGGGGGGACACTCTCAAAGCACCCACATCGTTTCATTCTTCACCGCCCCCTATTTGAAAACGGTGCGTTCAGCGTCACGAAGCTTGAACGCACGTAGTCTCAGGTGCTGCCCCGCTGTGGGGCGCTAGTTTCATATGGTATTTAGGCGGGCGTTTCGAACTGAAGCAAAGTCGTTCTGAATTAACGACGCTATCATTAATTCTACGATGCGTTAGAGCATTTACGATTCAATTTTGGCATTACCAGACGCAAAGCTACAAATTACTGTAAAAAAGTCGCAAACAAAACTTTAGCTGTCGGGGTCCTTTAAAGAACTGCGTCGTGCTGAGGTTACTAAATTTCCAAAAAAGCAAAGCGCTGGATTTTATAGGAGTGGATGCGGTGAACCTGCATGATTTCCCACCTGCCTTGGCTTCCACAGAAAGCGGCACAAGCAGTCTCAAAGACAATTTGTTTCTTTTTGCTTGCTGGCGTGCGGAACTGCAGCCAAAAGGGTTATTAACGCAGCTTCGCATATCCATTTGTTTCATGAACAGCTGTGTGCGAGTGCTGCGAAGGCACTGCCTTAAGTTATGCCTGTGTCGGCCCCTCCTTTTCGTGTTTTTTTTTTTTTTGATGTCGCAGCATGGCACTCCGTCTTTGGAGACTGTGGTTCAGATCCGAGGGCTGGGCGTTGTCATAATTCACAGAAAAAGGTTCCTTTTACGTAGCATGTACCGCAGGCCAGTAGCCAGGGGGGTGTGCCCTAGCCCCCCCCCCCCCCAAAATTCGAATGGAGGGGGGGTGTTTTACCAAGGACAAATAAAAAAATAGGTGTTTTTCAAGGCCTTCAACAAGTGCCCCCCCTCCCCCCGAAAAAAATTCCTGGACAATAGGCCTGAGACCATATTGCCCGTTTTTTTTTTTTTTTACTTATAATGTTTCCTTTTACGTCTTGTGTAGTTTTCTTTTATTTATTGTATAACATTTTGCATTATTTCGTCTATGCACCTATTTATAAGATCTTTTTACACAGAAATAACACTCATTGCGAACCCATCCACAACTCGCGTTGAGTTCTGGGGTCCTAAAGGTATAAATATGATGCGGTGTACTCTATTTGGTTATAAATAGTAACCTGATTTATTGATTGCTGTAAAAACATTGTTTCATTGTATGAAAGGCACAGAACAAACAAATGCTGCCTTCAGCGTTTATTTTCAATAGTTGAACAAAAGCTAGATTTGTGTTGTTTCCAACAGAGCACTTGATAAGAATTCAGATGGTGAGTCAGAGTAGGAATCCAAGAATGAATATCTGATATGCTGTAGTAGTCCTAATCTCTAAGTGCACTCGGAGTTCAAGATTTACATTGGTGTTGACTTAAACAAATTAAACAATTGGGAATAGATTGTTTTTTTTTTTCGGCAACCAATGTGCAAGTTGTGATGATGGTTGATTTTTGGTAGGTAAATCCTTGAATGTTTAAGTTCAGAAATATTTTGTCTCTTCAATTACTGAAGATATTTATTTTGTTGAGAGTTCCATTTAAACGCAATTCTTTTTTTTTATCAAATGACTCTTAAAGGAGCTGTGCAACACTTTTCCAGCATGGTCAGAAAACATGCCGATCGGTAGTCGAGGCTCCTGAGCACATGTGAGTCAAACAATTGTAGTGCAGCATGCGGCCTGGAATTTACAATTAATTCTCAGTCTGCTAGAAATTGCTCACTCCATCTACAAATGATGCCATAAACCCAAATGACCACGCCATTAAAGCAGTGTCCATGGCCATTAGCTGTTTTGAGCGTCGTGAGCTTTATAGTTACCGCGACTGCCGCAGGATGCCGTGATGTGGCTGCACGCTCACTTGCAGTTGCACATAAAGTAAGCCACGCGTCCAAAGAAAAAGAATAGTGGTCGTGGTGCATGCTAACAAACAGACGCACTTTTTGCCCCCTTGTCATCACCCGCCTTCGTAGCTTTTAGCGCACTCGCTGGTACGGCAGGAGAGACAAAGCGCTTAAAGCGTGCAACTAATCCCCGTAACTCCGCTCGCACTTGACTGATTCTAAAAAGTTCAGGAGCAGTCTATTCGTGAGGCAATAAACTCGTTTAATGAAGCGATTTGATGACTTGTGATGCAATAAACTCCTTTGATGAAGCCATTCGATGACTTGTGATGCAATAAACTCCTTTGATGAAGCCCTTCGATGATTACTACTTGGAAAAGTAATGCAGGGCCCCTTTAAGATCACTTTCCTTTTTATTTGGGGCATCGGCTTCTGCGCAGACATTACTGAAAATTTTTGAGAAGTGGAAGGAAAATAAGTTGATTAATTGAAGCTTGTAGCTCCAAATAAAAAGAAAAAGCACATGTTGTGACATTTGCTGAGACGTCCTAAGCAAACAGTATTGATATATTACGCATTGTTCTGAAATTTAAATGGAGCTGTCTCTAGGACGCATGCAAAATGACACATTTGTGAACTGCATGCCTTGATGCAGTTCGCAAATGGGCCCTACAGCTTTCTTCATTCCATTATCTTTTGACTTCGCACAGTTGTCTGACGAGAGATGATTCATACCCCTTATTTTGTTCAGATAGCGAAACTGGGGCAGCTATTTACAAAGTTACTTGCAATCCCAACCCACGTTGAATGCAATCTCTCTGCGGACTTTCACCAGGAAATACGATATCTCGCCTACAGAAACTCTAATCAGTGACATCATGCCTACCCATTTGAGTCATCTACCCATTGCACGTGTTAACCATGCCCCTACTCTACTCTTACCATTTCTCTTCTTTTATACGCTCTGCTCTTTCCTTCGTGTTGCAACTGGCTAGCTCCGTTAAAGAATATCAACTGATATGAGTGACTTGGCCGATACTTCAGAACTTCTTACCTGTGCCAACTGCCCGGCTCCTTTAGAGTTGGATAGAAAACACAGATATGAAATGACAAGGATGAATTGACCAATACGTCAGCCGTGTCTTACGCCCCTGCATTCCATTGAACAGCTGTGATATCGCTTCTTTCACTCATGAGTGCCGAGATAAGGGAGTGGTGGGTGCGGCAACTCTCAAAAGGCGCTCCACGTGCCTCGAGCACTGCTCCGTGACACTATCGGGACGGTTTAAACAAGCGGGGAAAGGAGTTCACCAATGCGGGGGTCAAGAACTTCAAGTACTCATGCACTTACACTAGGCAAATGAATGCAGTCGCGGATGCACACAGCTGAAATGTATGCATCATGTGTTTGCATGACACTGCAACGGACACGTAAATGTGTGACGATGCATTTGTACATGTCACCAAAAAATAATTTGATATATAGCACACAGGAAGAAATTTATTCAAACCTGCCTACTTTGCTTCCTTCTCTTTAGTGTCTATACTGCTTTTCTGAAGCTAAATCTTGGCACAAGTTAACCGTGATTAAAAAATCTTCCAAGTTTTACCAGTAGTGTGCTCACCTACTTGTATTTGCATATATGCCGCCAGCACTGGTTACCACTGCCTGGCATTGGCTAGTGTTGCTTAGGTAATGGTATGTGTCTGCCACTGTAGCATATTCCCATTACAGCAGACTGTTTCTGTTCAATCTCAGTCCAGTGCTTGATTTGTCTGTCAATCATGCACACAGACAACAACCCAAGTTTGCTTTGCCTGAATTATTTCTACACTGATTCTACGAGTTTATGCATTCTTTGCTAAAATAGACGGGTTGTAAAAGACTTGGGTTGACCCATGCATAATACAACGGAGCTGTGAATCTGTGGTAGTTTATCCAAACAAACAGTGGTTACAGTATGTTAATCAGTTATCTGGTTCATCACTGTCCCTCCCACAGAGAATTTGCTTAAATGCCCGATCCAATGGGGCTCACTTGACGTCACATGGATCTCGAATGCTTCAGATGGTTGACCTTTCCCATGCAGACACGCATTTCTGTCACTGGTTTTAGGTCAGAAACTTGAACGTCCTGGTAAATTTCCTCAGGGATTCTGACAACGATGCTTAGCCAAACGTAATATTTTAGGTGGTAATGACAAACAAGCTTAGTATTTACATAAGCTGAGAAAAAGAGTACTTACAGTTCGAGCGGAAGCCAGCTAGAACAACGCTCCTTCACAGGTGAAGGGCAGGAGTGCCACAGTTGTGTTGGCGGAGCTTAGTTTTTTTTACAGTCAAAGCTGTTGCGAAATCACAACAGCCGTTTTTGGCGCCATAGGTTGTCTGCCGCCACCGCCGGTGTTCCTAACCGCTATTGCATGAAATCAGAAAAAAATGAAATAAATATAAAGAAATCTCTGAGAGAATGAGACTGGAACCCTGGTCCTCTGCTTGGCAGCCCTGTATTCTACCACAGAGCCATGCCGGTGCTTGGAAATCATTTGCAAACACAACCTGTGCAGGCTTCATGTCGGGGAAGGAATCATGTTAACATGTGTAATAGTGTTTTAGAAGACTGAAGCAACAACCAAGCATCACACAATGCGAATTGCAAAACGAGTGGGTCATTAAATGCTTCCAACCCATTAAAAAAAAATCACGCCATATCCGAAGTGAATGATGATGAGTGGGCGAGGAAGCTCCGGAGGTAATCTGGTAAACCGTCAATCCCCGTAAATTTTGCCCACTCGATCATCATACAAAGACATGACACACAAATGCAGGGGTGTGGTGTGATTATACATACAGTATATACACAATGTTTCATTATTTACATATTGATAAAGTATATACACAATGTTTTATTATTTACATATGGGGTAGATGATGATTTTGTTCAAGAGCTCTACGTACCACAAGGAGGGGTTCCCCTGATTTGGTTTTCCTCATCGTTATCACGTGTAGTGGGTATATTCCACTATACTGGAACGCGCTTATTCTTCATGGTTATCAGGCGTCATCTTTATCACGTGGAGTGGGTACATCCCACTATACGTGGCTATCTACTACTACTACTACTACTACTACTACTACTACTACTACTACTACTACTACTACTACTACTACTACTACATACTACAAAGGAGGGACAGACCCACACCCTGAGGAGCTTCGCCCCTAAAAAGGCTCAGCCATAATTGATCAGCCACAGCATCAACAAAGTGCACATAATGCCTTACTGGTGTGTAGTGGGTACCACGCTTCTCTGAAGAATGAATAATCACGTAGTGGGTCCTCTACAAAAATTACGATTTATGGCATGGTGGGTGCCATGCTAGTGTAGCTCTAGAAGTGGCCCCAAGAGTGTTTAAGAAAGCCTCTAGAAAAGCCGCTCTTCCATCTTTCACTGTGACTGTGCTGCACGTTCCGCGCAGGCCTGTTAACAGAGTATAAGGAAAGTCGCGCAGTGGTGTTGGTGATGGTTAAGGCTGCAGAGCAGATGTAATGCGACGGTGCTCTTTTCTCGGTGTGCAGTGTTGCACGTCGGCGTCCACCGGAGAGTCGCCATGTCGCACAGGCTGAGCCTATCCAAGCTGACGGGCGGTAAGGCGACGTCGCAGCCTGCGCCCGTCATGTCCTTCCGCTACAACCCGTGCGATGAGGACATCCAGGAGTTGCAGCCCATTGCGTCCGCCAAGGATAACGATGCCCCCCTCCCAGCAGCAGCAGCAGCAGCAGCAGCCGGCCCAAGGAAGCAGGTATGTTCATCAGATCCTCTTCTTCTCGTGCCCATTGCGCAAACAGTGATTCTGTAGACCAACTTAACATCCCTTTGCGACATGGCGTCCTTATTTGGCAGCACGACTTACTTTTGCCATTTCTGTGCCAAACAGTTAAAGCTTGATCCAACTAGTGCGTTTTACAGCAACTAATTGTGTTTACAACGTAAATATCTTATTGTACCATCAATCATGTAGCATTTCTTCATAAACCCAACTTTACGAATGTTGCAATCTAACGAAGAAACTACAATTTCCTGGCTTATACCCATAGGGTTCAATGTTGCCCTCAACCCGAAATAACACTTGGCCGCTAAACCCAATTTAATGAAGTTTTTCCTGAAATAACTGATTAAAATGGCGGCAGTTTCCTTGCAATTTTGACAGACAGGCTTTTCTTTGAGCATGCACTCTAGCACTATTGCATTAACATTTAGGCAGCCTGGTTATGGCCCTAGTTTTATTTTGCCGAGGCTACACGCTGCTGCGCCCATGCAAGGAACAATGGAGACAGTAGACGGCAGCACTCTTAAATACCGTATGATGCTAAGGACAGGTTAGTTCTGTTAATTCATGATTTGTGGGACAGGTAGCACTGATCGTCTCCTGGCAACTTTCTCGCTCTGCCTGCTCAGACAATCGCTGCATTCCTTCTCAGTGTCTTTGCGTATCGGTACCCGGCCATAGCTTCACATAACCGTCTCCCTAGCTTGCATCACATGGACAAGGTGCCTCCATGTCCATGCCGGCCTCGGGCTGCCCTCGTGGACTTTTCACACATGCCGGCGCTGGTTGGTGACAAAAACAGTGCCGTGGTAGCTTTTGTTTGCCGCTACATTACAATTTTAGATCTCGAAGGACCGAAAAATCTTTCTTGATTTTCCCGATCTAACGAAAGTATTTCGAAGCATGGTCATCACTTAGTTAAATCGGGTTTCAACCGTATTGGCTAGGAAGAGACTGCAAACACTGCACTAATGGTAAGTTAAGCATTCTTGTTGCCTAAAGGTTTTTAATATCGCTTCTGGTTGAAAGATATTGCCGCACTTGGTCACCTTGGTGAAGGCAGTACTGTGTTTAGCTAGACGTGGGCATGTGGGGCATTTCGGCAGAAATTTCGAAGTATTTTTACCTTTTTGAGAATGGTCGATGCCAGCAGCTAACTATTGCATGCAGTTTGAGTGGGTAGAGGAATTCAGTTTCATAATGCTACATGACTAGTGGTACTACAATATTTACCTTGTAAATGCAGTTAATTGCTCGAAAACACACTTATTCCAACAGTTCTACTCGCTTTCAGTTTTGTCTCCGGAACCTTGGCGTCACATGATGTAAATTTCACGCATTTATAGCCTGTCAATCATAATCTGTGTCACAAAGGAATATAGGCACAGCCCTAGAAGGTAGCAGCATTTCCACCTCAAAGGCAGTTGCCCACAAGCCTGTACCAATGAGCGCATGCTCTGGACTGATGTCGTAAGGCGGACAGTCAGTGACCTTGCTGTTGGAGAACATCGCGGAGTACATGAGTGGAACTATTTCATTAATAGCGAAGGCAACCGGCTGCCACACTTAGTCATCTTGGTGGGGCCTCTCATAGCTTGTTAAAGTACTGAGATGTGTACTTGCTTTCTTGTATTGCATGGGGACCACCTTTTTCAGTTCTTTGTGACGTGCTTTTATGCTTGGTGCAGGCGACACTTCAACTTGCATGCTGCTTCACGAATGATGCCGACTGTTTTACAAACATTGCGTTCCCAATGCGTATGTCTGAGTACCTTTCAGATTGTACGAGAGCATCGGTCGTAACACTAGAATGTACTGTGACGCATACATAAAAGCTGATACATCTTGCTGCCAATCAGTTTTTTACTACAGATGACTGTACTCGCCCCTGTCATTTTGCAGTGCGACTCGCTCGCTTTTCTGGGCACCGCTTCGCTCGACAAACAGTTAGACTTTCAGAGCCTTGGATTCTGTGTCCTACATCATCACGACCATGTGACAGTACAGTAAGATATTCTCTTTTTTAAACTGCAGCAGCTCCATCGCGGGGACGTCTACTCAAGCTGCGGAGCGCCCCGCCGTCGGCACGGGCTCCCGCGACCCCTCTGTGGAGCGGAGGCACTCCATCGGTCCGGCACCCGAAAGGCGAGCGACGAGCGCACCGGATCTGGACGTCCTGGACCACCCGCTCGCAAACGTTGAGAGGGAATCAACGCCAGAGCCCCCCGATGTTGCAAGCAGGACTGGCGCAGCGGCGCATGTGGCCGACGTTGCGGCGCCAGCGGAACCGGAGCACTCCAAAGTGGTGAGTTTTGGCAACTGTTCGGCCGGTTGCAACGTTTGGCTTCGCACGACTGAAAAGGAAACATTTCCCTGAGCATAGTGATTTTTTTTTCTCGTGAAAGTAGTTTCACACACTCGGAGTTTTTTCCAGTGGTCGCATTAAGTGAACTGTATGCGGGTGTGAAATTGTTTTTTGTGGTAAGAATAGTGCTGTGACTTGTCGTGAATAAAAGCCCCGCAGCGAAAATCTGGGCTGCTTCAGAGCTGTTCTTTCAAAGCATTGTTTTTACTCAACAGTGCCCTTGCTTATTTGTCAAAACTTGAGGCAAAAATTTTACTACGGCCCTTCTCATTCGCAAATTTTTCTGTCAAAATTAGCTGTACTGAGCTCCAAGCTGTACCAGGTAACTTACCCAACTCTTTAATGGTCCGGTCGTCTGTTTTCGAGCATGAGTGTGCGAAATTTTTCATCTGCTCGTGAAGTTGGCAGACATCCAGAACGAAGTTCATCAGGAAGCGACATTTCCCTCTTTTTCAAAAATAGAAAATCACTCATACCCTTAAGTTCTTGTCATTGCAGTGAACTTGTAAACAGTGCTTAGTGTCGCAATATTTGCAGAGTCATTTTGTCGGAGCATGGAACAAATTTTTGCAGACACCTGTTCACTTCAAACAGCCATCACAAAAAAAACGTCAAGCGTGCAAAACTGCTTTCACAAGAAGCGTCACTGTGCCCATAGAAAAGCTTCCTGGGAGAATCCGCTGGATGCAATGAACTTGAAAGGTGTAACTCAATGCTCGCCTAGCAGGAGAATTGCATACTGTGGTAGCTTTGGCCAAAGTAGCGCTAGCCCTGTTACTTTTGGGTACCCCCTCTTGCCATCCTCCGGTAACCCGGTGTTCCATAAAGCTCTTTGCGTACATTGGACACGTTAAAACCTATACCATAAAAGCTCGTTTATTCAACTTTGTAATTTGGAAAATCAGGTAATTCGAACTTGTTTTCTAGTTCCGGCGAGCATATGCATTGTTTAATGGCATCAAACTCTCGTTAATTTGGCCATATGTGGCAACAACCCAGTTCATTTGGACGATCCTCGAAGCGCCACCAATGTGCAACACAAATGAAGGAAAGCGGCATTCACGGACAGCTGAAACGGCCGCGGGCCTTCAGAAATGCATGATCGCCATCCATCGCGTTGTTGGTGCATAATAAGGTATGGATTGAGAGCACGTTTCAGATGGAGACACAGGGGTCTTGAGCCGCGTTCAAATTGTGAACGAAGCCGCAAATGACTAGAGTTGCAGCTATTGCACTGCTCTTATGCAAAATAATGACTGAATTTACCTATTTTTCAAAAAAAATATAAGTCCATTGATTCGAGATGGACATTTATTTCCTGGTTTTCTTGATAATTTCGATAATTCAGCATTTCGTTAATTCGGGCAGTTTTTCAGGTCCCATGAAATCTGAATTAACGAGCTTTTACTGTATTAACTTCCTCTTCGGTGCCCAGGAGTCATCGCCAGTCAAGGAATCTATGAAGGACTACCTCTCCAAGTTCAGCAAGAAGGCGACCATGTCTCACTCCGCGGTCGAGGCCAACTTGCCGGCATCGCCCAGCGCGACAGCCACTGCCCCCAGCGATCACGACGGCTGGTTCACGGGCCTCAAGGGTCGGCTCAAGCGGCTCGAAGAGAAGCGGCACGGCACGCGCCTGCTGCGCCGGGACGATGACACAAAGTCCACGACGGCCGCGACGAGTGATGTCGCTGGCATGACGACGATTGGGACCATGACCGGCTCGACCGCACTGCACGAGGACGAGACGTCGATCCGTACGGCGGGGCACACGCTGGACGAGTGCAAGGAGGCAACAGAAAAAGGCGAGGACACGAAGACTGGCAGTGGCAGGTGAGGCGCCAGGTTTCTTTAAGGTGAAAGCCTTGTACAGCTATCTCTAGCCAGAGTTTTAAAATACGCCCACACACTTCACGGAGACACGACCAAATGCATGTCGCTGGCTATTGTACGGAGTCAGTCAAACTATACTTTGTTTTCTGGTTATTGCCTAATTAGTCATGTTTAATTAACCTTCACGGCAATGAAGCTGGCCAAAAAATTCTGATGAGAAAGTTGTAGATCGGTTCGCAATATGTCTGATTAAATAATCTTTCTATCTATGAAATATTAGTGTTTTTCTGCTTAAGGGGAGATGCGATTTGGAAAAAAAAGTTGCGTTAATCTGTAGCCGAGGACAGTGAAATTTTTGCTGTATATAGAGGATTTTATGCTGATTTCAACTATGCAATCAGTTTTATAGTAAGCTTTACAGTTTTCGTTTTGTGCCACGACAATATGTAAAATATAGTTCTTTTTGTAGACTCTTCTTTTGCCAGTAAATGTTTATCGTTCTGAGGCATTATTGGCTCATATTGCTTCACATTACCTGTACAATGCAAATAACTATCAAGAAAGCGCGTATAAGACATTCTAATGAACAAGAAAAATTGTAATGTGAGAAGCCTTAGAATGCTCAGACCATACTAATGGCTTATTTTAGGTTCGTAATAATTATATTTCGGGATTTCAAGTTTTAAGGCAGATACTTGCACCCGGCACATGTTAAGAAATATGTGGGCAAAATTTCATTCTGATCTGGCTATCAGAAGTACCAAAAACATGATCTAAAAACTGATGAAGTTGCCCAGAATTATATCTTGAGAAAAACGCATTTTAAAGGTATAAGTGAAAGCTCATCTATGCGGAAAAGACTTGTCATTTAAGATGATTTATTTAATCATGAGAGCTTGGCAATAATGGTTATTTTGAGAATGTGACTTCAGTGAACCCCTCATGTGAAATGCAATCGCAAGCAGCCAGGTGAAAATTTCCAGGGGCTCTAGACAATCAGGACTTCTTAGATTTTTAGCAGCCACCTTGTGCTCTTTAAAAGCGATTTTGACCTACTTCGAGTTTAATTCCAATTTTCAGTTTTTTTTGTCGTGAAAGTAGAGAAACTAAATTTGTGAAAGCAAATAAAAACAAAAATATGTAATTTTTCAAAAAACTTGCGTTTTTCGACTCGCATCTCCCCTTAATTAAGAGTTCCATGTGAACTTAACATTGATTCATAAAGTAACAAAGCTTTTTTTTTTTTTAGGAAGTACCGTTCGGGAGGTTCTCATTTCCTGCGCATGCTGATTTTGTGTCTTGCACATGTCGGGTAATTTCCTACGAGAGACTGTGCTGGGTTTCATATTTTTAATACAGATGCCACGTGACATGCCTGCTTGCGCATGTGTGTGCGCCTTGATTGCAGTGCACCCTAACTAATGGCGCACCAACAATGTGCTTTCCTCACGGCGGTTCACGATGACAGCAGGTACTGCGGTTATCGTTTGTGCTGCCGTAACTCCTTAAGGCACTCATTATGATGCACTGTCCGGAAATTTCTAAATTTCGCACACATAATTCTAAGGCACTCGTTATTACATTCTAAGGAAGAAAATGACGAAATATGTTGTTTTTCGCGAGCTGTGCTAATTAATCTTATTTTGTGTATAATTAAGTATTTAATTATTCTGCAACCACTCATGTACGATTTTTACACAAAAATAATATAATCTTAGGCTCAAAATGCACACGCAGTTCGTTTTTGCCTCTGTTCATTTTGAGCGAAGAAAAATAATACTTAAGAAGTTGGTTCTGGAACGCGGCACGTCCAGTGACCTGTCAAACATCGTAGTGCCTTCATCAAAATGATCGGCTGCAGTCGTATGCAGCACATTGGGGTCAAGTCAAGACACGTTGACTACGCAGAAGGTTCAATTATTTCTATGCGCAATGTTCTTGCCCTTTCTTTCCCACTAGTCCGAGGAACTGGCAAAAACAAGTCGCGTCCACATATGTGGACGCTGTGCCTGAAGGGGGTAAGCAAGAGGTGCGTCATCACCCAGCAATCACTGTCGTCGCTGCCCAGTCAGCTTTTAAGTGGCTGCACACTGGCCAAATGCAGTGGTCGTTTGCACGCAGAATGTTAGGGGAGCATGCTATCGTGGTGCGCAAAGGCGCGCAAGGTAGTATGTCATGTGGTATTCTCTTAGGTATTTCACGGGCATCCGTAGTAAGCAGAGAAACACTACAGTCGAACCTCTTTATAAGAGACACTGACGTAATAGACAAATGGGTATGAGAGACACCAGTGTGCCTACATTGAAATAGGTGTCGATAACAAAATACTTGCATACTGCATACTTGGTGCCCTGCTTATAAGAGACACCTCATATGAAAGACAATTGCTCCCGGGATGCACGTTTCTTACAAAGCAGTTCAACTGTAGTACTTAATAGATATGAAGTTCAAAACTGTCTAATGGTGCGTTTGGCAAACTGATGTACAACTTTCTTATCGAAATTTTTGGCTCATCTTTGTTGCTTCAAAAGTTAGTTAATTAGAATGCCTCGAGGCGAAAAGGGGATGAAGTTTTGTAGAATACTTGCGTTAACAAGTGTCAGTGCAGGCCAGTTCTTCGGCCTACAGTTCTACACAGTGCTAGTTTGAGAGGTTTTTTGGAGAGGAAAAAAAAAACGCAAGTAAACATAACCTAGCGCAGCGCATTTATATACGCAGCAAAAAACGGTATGGTTGCTGTTCTTGGAGAAAAGCAACCGCCGCAACCGTAGCCGCTGCCTTGAAACATGCAGAGGGGCCAAAAGGACTTATTTTTGGGCTAGTTGGTGCTTAACTTAGGTGCAGATGATCGGCGCTGCTCTTTCTTCTCTTCTGCTCCTCCCCTTTTCACGAGATGTTTTTTGCGCCTCAGTCATCTGCACCTAAGCAAATGCAGAGGGGCGCATAGGCGACAATCCTAAAAGTGCGCCACTGCCCCGATAGAGGGCGAGAGCAGCAGCGCCACCATACCAGCTCTCGAGGTCTATACAGCAATAAATCTTGCGGAGACCCGAAGCTCACCGCATCAAATCCTAGCTGCGGCAACCGCATTTCGATGGAGCCAAAGTGCCAGTGGGCCGTGTGCTTAGATTTTAAGGGAACATTAAGGAACACCAGGTGGTTGAAATTTCCAGAGCCTACGACTATGGCGTGCCTCATAATCATATTTTGGATTTGGTGTATTGAACTCCAGAAATTATAATGACTTAATGCCAGCGCATTTCTTGCGTTTACTGCTAAATCTGCCCCAACTTCGTTTTTCCTCTTCCCAAAAGGCAATTCGTCAACAGTGGCACAGACGAGATGCCCGACCCCGACCTCACCAGCTGGGAGTTCGTCGAGCAGCCCGAAAAGCCCCTGAAGCACCCCATCCAGTCTCCGTTGCCCGCAACCTCTCGCAACTTCTCACATGCGTTCCGGGGTCCACAGACGCCCAACGTCACCGCGCTCGTGCACGCCATGATGAAGACCAACTCGTTCCTCATCACGGGCCTGGTTGGCCTGCTGGCGATGGTGCTGCCCATGCCGTCGTTCCCGAGCGGCTTCGTCGTCGGCTGTGTCGTGTCCTTCTTCGTGTTCAGCTTCCTGTGGTACCTCCTGGTGCCGACGCAGGAGCGGCACCCCTTCGAGGTGCCAGACTACAGCCGGATGCCGCCACTGAGGGTGCCGCGGCAACCCGCGGGCGACTCCAGCCGCCTGGACAACAACTCGTATGAGGTAGGTGCTTTCGTTGTCTTAAGAGCTTCCCTCCCTTTCGGTTGACAAAGCAGCAAATTGGGCAAGCCGGCTCGCCTAGGCACTGGCAATGCCATCTCAATAAACCTCTAGCCCTTTGAAGGTTTTCGCCGTACATGTACGGCATCACCTAATGTGGACCAAAGGGTTTTCGCCGTACATGTACGGCATTGCCTGTATGTTTGAAACGTGCGCCTTTTTCGATCATGTCTCTTGCTCGGCATGTGCTGGCACACTTCGGGAATACGTGGAATTTTTTCATGCGCCGATGTCTCTCCGTTGTATTTTTTGTTTTGCTTCCCAAAGCGGCACGCTGGCTATCGCTTGCGCATCCGAGCTCGTTCACAGTGCGGCCGGGTTAACACGCGCGCCTTTTTTTTACCTTTTCTCTTGCTTGGTATGTGCGGCCATGCTTCGGGAATACGTGGAATTTTTTTCATGCACCGATGCCGCTCAGTCTTTTTTTTTTTTTTGTTTTGTTTTGCTTTCCAAATCATCGCGGCAGCTTTCACTTGTGCATGCGATAGGAAAGCAGAAAGATGAACTTGCGGTGTCGTGCAATCGTTCTGTTTCCCTTGCAGGGTTGGATGTCCCAGCTGCCCTTCGACACCGTGTATCACATCGAGACGCACCACATGAACAACACCCAGTCGGTGCACCTGGTGCTGACTGGGAGCACGCTGCGGCTGCGCTGGCCCAAGCATCCGGTGCCTCGCCGGGCCATGTGGAACGAGAAGCGCCCGGAGCCAGTGTTTGTGAGCCAGCGCCACTTCAGCCTCACCTATGCCAAAGTCATGCTGCTTCCGGAAAAACTGGCGCGGGACAGGTGAGGATTTCATTGGTGCACACACTTCAGCAGTATCAGTTTGATGGCTTAGTTTTGCTTGTTGGGTAGTGGCCAGCTGTCTGCTACTGCCCAACGCGGCCTTGTCAAGGCATGCCTGATGGTCTAGCCTGTTGAGTTTTTCACCTGATGGGCATTGCCTGGGGGGGTCTGTCTTGCTTGTTAAGTGACACCTTTTGGATTCTGTCGGGCTTCTTCACCTGATGGCCATTGTCTGTTGGTGTTGCTTGCCGGTTCATACCAGGTGGGTTCTGCATGGCATATAAACACATAGCTGGGTGTAGTTGAATAAAGAAAAAGTGCATAAGATCAGAAAGGGGGTGGACATGCATGCCACTTTCACCTGTAGTTTGTCGCGTTGCGGAGGGCTGCCATTATATAGCCCTTTCAAACACCATGTCTGAAGAACTGTCTGTAAATACGCCAAATGTACACATCTCAAGGCACTCGATATTCTATTGCAACGAGAAGAATGTCATAGTATGTTGATTTGTGTTTTATAGTAATTAATCTTAATTAAAGTGTGTTTAAATATCTGTTTATCCTGAAGTCATTTGTGCTCACTTCTTGCATAAATAGAATCAAATCTAAGGCTAGAAATATAGTGCGAATTCATTCTCAGTTAGGTTCATTACGAGCAAAGAAAATTATACTTTTGGCATGGCTCACAGGAAGCGGCATGTCGAACGACTCGTCGGGCTTCACAGTGGCTTCGGAAAAGTGATCATATGGAACAGTACACTGTGAAATGAGGTTAAAGGAAGGCACATTTATAAAGCAGGAGGATCAATTCATCGAAAGCACAATGTATCGTAACCTTTTTTAGTCACTAGTCGACACAACTAGCAAAAAGAAGTGGTGTGCACAATTGTGCGAAAAGCGTCTCTCGGCTGCTTGAAGCCAGAAAGTTCACAGGACGTAGGCATGTGGTTAAAATGTGGAAATTTACGGAACCAAAACCGTATTGATCTCAATGGTCATGCTGACATGCCTAGATAGCATACATGCTCACACGCTGTGGGGTCTCGAACTGAGATTGCCGCTCTCGGAGCAAGGGAATTAGCATACACGGTCGTACCAATCCAAACATCGTGTACATTTATTTAACTGCTTTTACAAGACGAGCTCGCTAGCCGAATCGTAAATCAAACGCGCTAAAACCAATTATACAAATTCCAATACACTCAATCAACATAGCAACAAACAACAAGGTACCGCGAAGGCGGCGTCGCCGATGGTCGACTCACCACGAGGGGGCCCGGCGCGGGGCCTTCCCCACGTACCCACCGCAGGAGCCGCCCGTCCACGCCAGCCGCCAAACGCCAAAGAGACTCGAACTTTTCCCGTGCCCACCAGCTTCGCCACCCAGCGGCGCTGCTGGCGCTACCGTGCTAACTTTAACGATGATGATGATAATAATTACACGCGCGAGCACAACGCCACCTTCCGCTCGGCGGCCATCAACCCAAACTGCGGCTTATCCGCGAGACGCGCGCCGTGGGGCGCAAACGACCTTACAGGGGGTGATGGCACCCACACAACGCATACATCTAGCTTACATTCAAGGACTATTTAAACTTGAAGTGTTGACTGCCCAAGCAGGCTGTGGCAGCAACTGTGAAATTTGATCAAAAGGACATTGTTTAGCACTCGCTACCTTGAGAGACATCTGTAAACTGCTCCTACTCTTGTACGTCCTGTGCTCTCACTGCTTGCTTCTCGTTGACACGATAGATGGCACGAAAGCCGCTTCATCCCTGGAGCGGTTGTATTCCCTTATTCCAGCGTTTTGAAGTTACGCAAGATCGGATCCTAAAGGAGTTAGCTGCTAGTCTCACTTCGTGTTACATTCCAGTTACAGTGAAAGCTGCTGTGAGATCATAAAAGCCGATTTTGGTGGCGTAGTTGTCTGTCGCAGCTGCCACCTCCGGTATTCTTAACTGCAATCGCGCAATATGAGAAAAAAGAAAAAAAATCTGGGACCAAGCGGGATTTATACCCAGGCCCCATGAGTGGCAGTCTAGCATTCTACCACAGAGCGATGCTGGTGCTTGAATCTTCTTTGCAAAAAGACCCTGTGCCGGCATCATATCGGGCAAGGAATCGTGTTAACAAATGCAATAAAGCATGCTAGAAGACTAAAATAACCACGTTTCACAAAGTGAATTGCGTAACGAGTGGGTCGTTGAAAGCTTCCCACCCCCTACAAAGGGCTCTGCCATAATTATTCACTCATCAGTCACAGCATCAACACAGTGCACTTGATACCTTGCAGACAGGTAATGGGTGCCTCGCTTCTCCACAGAATGATAATGGCATGGGGGGGTAGTTCCTTACTTTGCAAAAATGATTCGTGGCTCAGCGGGTGCTTTGCAACACTACTTGTAGTAGTCGCCCCAAGAGAGTTTATAACAGGCTTAAGAAAAGCCTTTCCTCCAGCTTTCGCTCGGACTGTGCTGTGTGTTCCGCGCAGGCCTGGCATTCTTTCTGTTGCTGTCGCATTCATTGTTTTGCCCTTGCTGGGAAACTGAGTTTTTTTTTTTTTTCAACTGTGCTTCGTGCACCCGTCCAGGCTGTGGAACAAGAAGTACCCAATCTGCCTGCTGATCCCGTCCGAGGAGCACCACATGAGGCAGATGCAGATGCAGCTCGACTCCAACAACCAGGAGGATGCAGCGCCCCACGCAGGTTCCGATGAGGACATCGACACAGTCAAGGACATCTACGTGAGAGACCCCACCCGCGACGAGGCTGACGCTGCCGCTGCGTCTTCCAAGGACGACCTGACGAGCCGTGAGTTTGTGCTAGTTAAGTTTGTCCCTTCGTGCCACGTACAGCGCAGCATGACACATGTAGCACCTTCGCTTCTCAAAGTTTCAAAGGGGGCCTTGCAACATTTTGAAGTTCGGATCACTTTAGGGGCCCGGCTTGTCATCCATCCATGCATCTCATGTCCTTATCACGCTCCCAGTGAAGCTCTCAATACAGGCCATAACGAGGCTAGCAATGCTCAAAACCAAGTTAAAGTGAATGAACGAGGTCTTAAATAATTAAGACTAAAAAATTGCTAAGAACATTTCGGAAACCTGCGGCTGACTCCGGGGACACACAAGAGAGGGTGCCACCACCTCGCGGAGGCACCCTCTCTCAAGCCAGTAAACTCGGATGCTAATGTAAAGATATGATTACTTGGCAATGTTCCAGTACATTCCAGTATACCATAGCACACGTCATTGCATTTCATGCGATCAACTACCCTTTACCTTTTCTGTGATGTGGATCTGCCTCTGAGCTTCTCATCATGATGACTTTTTGTTTTGTGTGTGTGCATGCCTGTGATATTGCCTTGCTGTAAACTCTGGTTTCTGATTAACTCATTTTTTCTTATATAGTCATGTTATGAATCAGCTTTTACTTATGCCCCCCTCTAAAAAAAATGTCCTTAGGGTGCTGCAGGTTCATAAATACAGTAAACTCCCAGTAGACGGAAATTTGTTAAATGGAATTGCTGCTTAAGTGGAACAACTGTCTCTAATATGATTGGTTTAGTACTTGGATTCTGTTCCCCTGTTCATCCCTCAGTAAACGAAACTCCTGTTAAATGGAATGCATTTTCCTGGTCCCTTCAGGTTTCGTGAAATGAGAGTCTACTGTTAACTAAAATTTCCAATTTACGAGGGTGGCGATGCGGGTTTGTTGGTCTGTCATGCTTCTTAGTGTGTGTGTACCTTCTTCCCTTCGTCCTCTTCTTTTAGCGCCCACATCCATAGCTCGGCACACTCACTCATGAGTGCACTCAACTCACACTCATTTGAACGTGGTGAGTTGAGTATGAGTGAGTACTCATGCGTGTGAGTGGACGTGAGTGTGAACGTTAGTGAGAACTCGTGAGTGTGAGTGGACATGAGTGTGAACGTGAGTGAGTTCGAAGGCTGAAAAAATTGTGGTGAGTGAGTTTGAGTGAGTACTCCCTTAAAGTGCCGACCTATGGAGCTCGGCACACTCACTCATGAGTGCACTCAACTCACACTCACTCACACTCATTTGAACGTGGTGAGTTGAGTATGAGTGAGTACTCATGAGTGTGAGTGGACGTGAGTGTGAACGTGAGTGAGTACTCATGAGTGTGAGTGGAGGTGAGTGTGAACGTGAGTGAGTACTCATGAGTGTGAGTGGACGTGAGTGTGAACGCGAGTGAGTGCGAAGGCTGAAAAAATTGTGGTGAGTGAGTTTGAGTGAGTACTCCCTTAAAGTGCCGACCTATGCCCACATCTAAGAAGTAAAATTTCCAATATCATCGTGGTGCTATTGGGCAGTCATATTCATGGCTCGCTTAAGAACCACACTATGCAAAAATTGCTGGGAAGGAAGTGGGCTGCCTCGCACTAGTAATACTGCACTTCATATCGTTATGGTGGCCTACAGTGGCCTGCCAGTTACGAGATCACCGCACCAATAGATGTGCCGTTGTTACTTTATCTGGTATCTGATCAAATGCAACTTATAAGCAAGCAGAGAAGTGTCCCCACTTAAAAAGTATGCATCATACACCATGTTCCTGACCAAGTGAGATTGCGCCGCACCTTGAACTTCCAACACTCGACCTTCTTCACGAAAATTAATGCGAATGAGTGTCGGATGAATACATTGCCAATGCATATTTACTCGGTGTCCCTCCGACATTGTGGACGTCGATTAGAGAGAGATAGAGAGAGTTATGCCCGTTTTGCCACCTTTATGCTCATTGCAGCCACCAATGCCGTGGCTCGCAAGGACTCGAGCCAGGAGAGAGCTCCGGCCCAAACGAACGGTTCGGTGTCGAAGGAGTCCCAGCCGGCACTCGCGTCGTCCCCGCAGAAGATGGAGCACGAGGTGCTGTACCTGTTCGCGCGGACGTGCCGGGAGAAGGAAGAGTGGTTCCGGAGGTTCCAGCAGGCCATCATCTATGGTGGTGAGCTACTATAATCGTTTGGGGGAGGCCTGGCATAGTGATAACATGGACCAAGAAGAACTTCTTGGCCTACTTGGTATTATTGGACGGTGGGGACGTTGTGTACTGACACGATGGGGCATTGCGTACCGGCACCATGGCGTGTTGCATACCAACACGATAAAGTGTTGTGCACTGACGCAGGGTGAGCACTTGTCCTGTTTTGTTTAGTACTTTCTTGTTTCGTCATCCTTTTTGGATTCATTACTGCTATAAATTCTTAAAAACTCTAATTTTCGAGTTCTTTTTTTGTCTTGACCTTGTCTCGGGTAATCCTTGATGGGTGATACCATGTAAGTTGTCCCGATCCCACAACACCTTGGAGAAAGCTCAGGCTATTGATGTAAATATTGAGTCTTTGGAAACAAAATGCAATGTAGCCCAAATTCCCAAATTTAACTGCACTGCTTTTCTGCACTCTTGGCCCTCCCCCCCCCCCCTCTTGCCCCCCGGTAGAAATGTGTCCAGGACTAAACCTGCGACGTTGAGCTGACCAGCACAGTTTCATCGCCATTCAGCTGCCATGGCACGTCACGATCACACGTCACCATCACGATGTCCAATTTACGCATGACGTCCGCACCGGGATGTCAGATTCAATGGCACTTTGATCGTGTCATGTTTGTTTTATGTTAGCACCTGCATAATGACACCAAGTTTTATGACTTAATAATATTGTCAGGATGACATCGGCATCATTACATGATAATTTCAATTGTCAATGGTGCCACGCTTAGCGACATCACTTTCATGACGTGAGCTTTAGCACTCAATGATGTCTCTGTGATCTAATGCATAGTGAAATCTACATTGAGACGTCAGGCTTGCGACTCAATAACATCGTCGCGATTGCATCTTTGTCGTGATGTTAAGTCTGTGACGTCGTCGTAATGCCAAGCTTGCGCATGCCTGGGTCTTGACGGCACCTTTTCGCTGTCATTGTGTTTTCGACGATGAATAAATGCCGACACTAGAGTTTCCAACTTCAGTGACTTTAGCGTCTTCTACTTTAGCATTTCCGACCACATATAAATGCTGTGCGAGAACCGAAGTGCTTCAAGCGCGTGCCCTTCCGGTCCCTCCTTTTCTTTCGCAGACAAGGACCCAAGGGCGAGGCGGTCACGCTTCGAAGAATCGCCCAACCAGCTCATCACGTACGACACATACATGGAGGAGCTGCAGCTGCGGCACCGCGAGCAGCAGTGGATCTCTCCGTCTCTCTCGATGGCGAAGAGTTCGCTCCTTCCATCGTCGCAGGGCACTGCTATCTCACAGGTAGGATGACCGTGCATGCCTGTCATTTGTTCGGCGGGCCCTTGTGCTTGTTCACCCATTGTTGTGGAACGAGACAAAGATGGTGGTGTTGTAGGACGAGAATGGAGAATTGAAGCGAGCGACTACGGAATCCCTTACCTGTCTCTCCGTGGGGTTTCAAACTGAACAGTCTGAAACATGAGAAAGTGAACTTGCAGCAGAAGAAAATTTGTTTGACTAAAACAGGCCTACGTTCAC
Source organism: Rhipicephalus appendiculatus (assembly GCA_030522465.1). Taxonomy (NCBI): domain Eukaryota; kingdom Metazoa; phylum Arthropoda; class Arachnida; order Ixodida; family Ixodidae; genus Rhipicephalus; species Rhipicephalus appendiculatus. Next base: position 40,736 of record JALIZH010002872.1, read on the forward strand.
TTTTATGTGAAGAAGGTTGTAGCCATATTTTTAACCACATTATGAAAAAATATGGGAATTGTCTCTCAGTAACTATTTTGCTTTTTTTGCTGCGTTTCGAGTTTTGAGCCTCGTGCAAACAGAATATTTCTTCGTTATAGCCAATGTTGCAGTGGCACTGACGTTTTCGTTTTCATTATCAAGGATAATAAATATAATTGAAATGGAGCGTGGCCAACCACATGCATTTAGTTCACTATAACCAACAATTCACTATACACTCAGACCTCGATATAACGAACCCAGATATAACGAAATATCGGTTATAAGGAAGTAATGAAGAACAGTCTTATAACGAATTCAGTGTTACGAATATACATTTATAACGAATTTTCAGATATAACGAACTTATTTTCGTTTAAAGTGCAACTTTGTTATAATGAGGTTTGAGTGTATATGTGTTCATTATAATGAGGTTCAACTGTACTCTCAAGTTGTTGCTTCTCATTTCAAATCTGATTTGTCTGCTTTTCTTTTTTTTCATAATCAGGGTATGAAGTCAGACACGCAGTGGCTGAACATGCTGGTGGGCCGCCTCTTCTTCGACGTCTTCACCCAGCATGAGTGGGCTGACGTCGTCAGGCGTCGCATCCAGAAGAAGCTCAACCGCATCAAGGTGAGCCTGCCGGCTGCTCGCACCAATGTCTAACCGTGATGCAATGATAGTGCCTAGCTTACTTGGAAGTGGACCCATTGTTGCGAAGCATTATGCTTACAGAGTTAAGCCTCGTTATTCAACTGCTGACTCCCGAAGGTCGAGGGTTCGATCCCAGCCGTGGCGGTCGCATTTCGATGGAGGCGAAATGGTAGAGGCCCGTGTACTGTGCGATGTCAGTGCACGTTAAAGAACACCAGATGGTCGAAATTTCTGGAGCCCTCCACTACGGCGTCTCTCATAATCATATCGTGGTTTTGGGACATAAAACCCCTCAGATATTATTATTATTAAACCTCATTATTAAAAGCTATTCATTATGGTGGTGCAGTGTAGCCTGAGCTGCTTTTATGCCATAAAACCCCAATTAACAATATTCAGTATGGCAAATTATTGGTCTTTACTAAGCAAGTGAAAATATTTCCTTGCTATTACAGTCGATCCCGGATATATCGAACTCGAAGGGGATCGCGAAATAGTTCGATATATCGATAATTCGAAATACAAAATATGCGTATTGAAGGCTTAAATTAAAGCATTGCAGGCCTCGAAACAGTTTTCGGAAATCGTAACAAGCGCTAACATTACAGTTCGCTAACAGTATGCTAAAAAACAAGGTGACAACTTTTTTTGCAAGCTACCGCACTTTATTTCGCGTGTCCGAGAAACGTGTCTTGCTTCTCGCGCGCCGTCAAGTTCATCGAGTCATCCTCAGTAACATTGCAAATAAGCAAGTTCAGCACCGTCGGCCACAACAGCAGTGATTGCACTGTAGCGCGGTAATTGATTATTGGAGGCAGCGGCAGCGTTGACATCTTCATAACCGCACGGGTCCACTTCCGCTGGGGACCAGCATCGTCAGCCGTTATCTCGGCATCGATGCTCTCAGAAACAGCTACGTCGTCATCCGCACTGATGAAGTCGCTAGCTGCGCTCCCGTCCGAGATAGCGCCCGGAAATGCTAATAAGTCGCAAATTTCACTGAGGCACCGAACGCCGTTGTCAGCGGCAACCAAAGTCGTCACCTGGCACCAAATTCGATTAGGAAATAGTTCACGACGGTGCTTTACTAGACGTCGTTCCAAGCACCGATCATCATTTTTATCGCTACGAGCTGGGTCAATGCTTAGTTCGGCTCCCGAATAAGAATTTATCAGTACAGGAACGAAGCAAGAAGTACACAAGCCGCAAGAGACACCGCACACCGTCGACATGTTGGTGATAGCGATGGCACTTGTGGCTTTGTAACTTGGCGCAAAAAGCAAGAAAAGCGTAGCCTCCGAGATGTGCGTTTTAAAACCAAGACCGACCAAAATACGTCACGAGATTGCGGATCTCGAAGGCCATGCTTTTCGTGTCCGCATGCCGTCGTGCGCGAACGGAAGGGAATGCGAACATTGCGATGAGGCCGCCGAGTCGCTTCGCATTCTCATTTTGACGCCCTCGGCAATCGGCCTCTGAAAACACCATGTCCGTGCGTCAAAACCTGCAGATCGCGCATCAAACATACCGCTGCATTCACATACGCGGCGCAACAAGCCAGATCAACGCTATGGAATAACACCGCTTTTTCGTCACCAGCGCACGAAAAAAGGATCGGAACGCGGCCTAAAAATGATCAATATTGGTTAGGAAAACTGCACTTTCTGGGCTTCGGTGCGGCGCAGCGTTCGATATAGCGGATGTCTCGCCGTGCGGGAGTTCGATATACGCGTGCACCAGCCCTATACTTTTGCATGGGAAGTTCAAGGGGATTTCTCAACTGTTCGATATAGCCAATAATTCGATATATCCGAGTTCGATATATCCGGGATCGACTGTATAGCTTTATAAATATGGATCTAGTGAATTACCGGATAAAGCAAATGGAAGGTTGTCTTGCTATTTGGTTTCAAAGTTTGGACATAATGAATTACCAGCTATAACAAATGGAAAAGATTGTCTTGTTTTTTAGTTTCAGAAATATGGATATAATAAAGTACCAGATTTAACGAATGAAAACATACATTGTCTCGTTTTCAGTTTGAGAAATAAGAACATAATGATTTACTGGATATAACGAGTTAAAAGATTGTCTTGTTATTTACGTGCCAAAAGTACAATAGACTATCAGTAAATGAAAATCTCCTAAACGCAACTGCTGCTCAAATTGAATGACTGCCTGTGATATAATTGGTTTCGTAGCTGAATTCTGCACCCCTTTTCGTCTGTCAGTAAACAGAACTCCTGTTAAACGGCTCATAGTTTCCTGGTCCCTTCAGGTTCCGTTTAATGTGTCTACTGTATGGACTTTACGAAATGCTGGATATAATAAATAAATAGTTTCTTATTTTCTCGTTTCACAAGTACGGATGTAATGAATATATCCCTTTCGGCCCTGGTGGTGTCAATTGACACCGCCGCACATTTATCCTAGCACCTCGGAAATGAAACCAAAAATGCCAATTCTTGGGGGAATACTTCTTCACTGATCCCCACTGTGATTGACATCAAAATTGTGGTATGTTTGTGGAGCTGGGGGCTACTAAGAAGGAGCTTGACCTGAAGTCTTGGGGTAAAGCCGGGGCGGGTAAGCTGAGGCTGGTAAGTGACTTTTGTGGGACGATGTACCGAAGCTGTTTCAATGAGTATCACACTGACAAATATGACGTTTGTTCACATTTTGTGTGCTCTAGAGGGTAGCAGGAATAAAGAAGCCATTTCTTTCAGTTCACAACCACTGAGCCCTGATGACCTAATTTGACACCATGTTCATTAATACATAAACACTTGCACCACTGGCTCAATTTTTCGTTTGTGGTCTTCTGAGGTCCTAGCTATTGGGAAAACATGCACAAAAGTCTCCCACCAAAACAAAAAAATCCAGGGGCTGAAAGGGATATCCTTGGTCCTGCAGGTTCCGTTCTTCATGGAGGAGCTGACGGTGACGGACATCCACCTGGGCTCGCAACTGCCGTACGTGCGGCGCACCTCGGAGGCCATGGTGGACAAGCGGGGCGTCTGGGTCGACATGGACGTCACCTACAACGGGGCCTTCTACATGACCCTCAGCACCAAGCTCAACCTCATGCGGCTCAAGCGCTCCCAGACCGAGGAGATGCAGAGGTTTGTTTTAACTTCCAACGTTTCGTCTCATTGGGGAGAGTTTGCGTTGGCCAATGGGTACACATGGATGCTGCTGTTTCGGCACACAGCACCATCAATTTTTGGGAGCTTGCTCGCCAAGCTTCTTATGCTCGGGGCTTGTCCATCGCTGTAGCCGCTAGTTCTCATTGCTCCCGCTAGAGGCGCAGCTGTTACTCTGATTTCAAGAGTGCAATTATGATGACGCTGCCGTGATTGATGACGCTGCCATCACGGCAGCGTCATCATCATCGCACTAGCGCGGCACGCCGATGGAAAGTTCAACGATGACGAGATCCAAGCCGGCGCCTGAAGTTACGGACCTCGAAGATCCTTTGCAGGCTGTTATCGCACTCAACGTCATGAGTCACACGTGAGTAAATTGTGTATATAGTTCATCAAATGTAAAATAATAAACGTGTATATAATGTGTACATTACTAAACAACCCCCCACCCCCCCTTACCATGTACAGTGAGAATGGAAAGAAGCGCGAACAGTGCACTGTCTACATTCTCTGCTGTTTTGCTTTTCTTTTCAAGCGGTCGTCGCCTGTATGGTAGCAGAAAGCCACTAGAGTCATCCATGATACGATCAATAACCCTTTTAGCATCTTTTTATTGGCACCAAAATCGGAGCTCGATTAAAACATTGTGCCGCGTTCGCATTTCTTTCCATCTTCCCGTACATGTGCAGTTGAACAGCTTTATAAGATGCGTGCACTGTGGAGCATTTCTTGTGCCTTACATGAGGGGTGTCTTATAAGCAGGGTATCATGTTCTCATTTCTGGATCAACACCTATTTCGATGCCGGCACACTGGTGTGTCTCATACCCACTTGTCTCTTACATCAGTGTCTCTCATAAAGGGATTCAACTGTGTAAGTGTGTTACCTACTGTATTTACTCGAATCTAGGCCGATGTTTTTTTCAAAAAAGGGATGTGCGAAAGTGGGGGGGTCGGCTTAGATTCGAGTACCATGGTTTGACCGCAGCCGCCACATACTGTCGGCCGCAAAAGTTTACGGGATCTGCAGCGCGTGTCCGAGCGATGTAAAACTGCAGCGCTGCGTCACCTACCGTGACGGTTTTCGAGGCTATCGGCCTCAGCGATTAGCGACGGCGCGTTTAGATAACGCGCCTTTGCCGGATCTTATCGCAGGGGCCGCGGTCGATATCCTCAACACCCGCCGCGTCACGGTAAGTGACGCAGCGATGCAGTTTTTCGTCGCTCCGCCACGCGCTGCAGATCCCGCAAACTTATGCGGCCGACGGTACGTTAAGGCCCCATCTCGGGCTGCAGTGTGCAGGCGGTTCTGCATGCGCGTCCGAGGCATTTTCGCGACATCCTGCGGTAGCGTTACACGGCGATGGTCGCTCAGCGGCGGAGTGGTGGTCCCCAAGACTACACGGGCGAACCGCGTTGTCTGCTTCGTACTGTCCATTGTTCCGAAATCTCGCAGTCATATACGATATACGTTCATGCAGCGAGTGTTTGTCGAGCCGGCAAGATTTCACGCCGGCAAAGGTGGATCGTGTCACGTGATAAGTGATTGCGGCATAGCTGGCATAGCGGCGCCGCCGGCGATAACCGTGCCCTTTGACACCCCCCTCCTCTCCGCTTCGCGTGCGCGACAGGCGCGGGCCTGCGCGGGCGGAGTCAACGGGCGCGGGACGCAGAGTTCGCCGTTTTCTGAAGTTTAGTGCAGTCGCATTGGTAAAGTTCTGGAAGTGTCGCGCCTTAACCACGTGCTCGCGAAACGCTTGCACCACATGTGCTTTTGAAGCGATGGCACCAATCAAGTGGCGCCACTGCAGCATCGTTTTGCACGCGGAGAAAACTTCAAACCTGCAAGCGCAGCACAAGTTCGGCGTGCACGAAAAGAATGTGCGCTAGGAGTGCGCGCTTCTGCAATAAAAATGCTGGGTTTTCTGCCGATGAAACGACATTTCTTTCATTCTGCCTGCATTCGAGGTAAACTTTTTTTTTTCCTGGCCTTGCGAATTTTGGGGGTCGGCCTGCAATCGGGGGCGGCCTAGATTCGAGTAAATACGGTAAGAGTGTTAAACCAGATGGTAGTTTGTGCCATGTACATCCGCTTGTTGTTCTTTCATCATTTCTCTTTATTCCTTCCATCGGTGTTACACTAAGCACACATCAAAGGTTGCATGTTCCTGGACATTTGGGTGTTCCTACTCAATGAAGTCGAGACTAAGCTTAAAAGTTTGGGTTGCCCTACTAAATTTAGGGAGATTGGCAACCATTGGTCAAAGAGGAGTAGGACTGAAAGGCGGCGAGTTGGAACCCATCCATCGTTGGGTAGGTTCCTATCCAGCACTTGTCCCATCTTCTTCCTTCGTGTTTGGTTCCTTTGCGCGCTACCCAACGATGGGCAAAGAGGAGTGTAGTATTCGGTGTGACACAATATTTTACTGTTTGCACAAAACGCCTTGCGATGTGTTTATCCAAAGAACGACAGGAAGGGGAAGAGGAAGATGGAATCCGTAGACAGTGGTTGGGTGCTTGAGTCAATGTTTCGACAAGTGGACTTGTCTTTCTCAGGCAGACCTTGTCTTTCTCAGGCCAGGCTTGTCTTTCTCAGGCCAGACTTGTCTTTCTCAGGCCAGACCTGTCTTTCACCTAGGGTCCACTTGTCAAAACATCGGCTCAGCACACAACACCTGTTTATATTTTTTCATCTTTGTGATGTGGTGTCTTATGTGCCAAACACGTCTGTGCCTGCGTGGATAAATGTGTTCTAATGGGCAGTTTCTTTTCCTCGCACAGCCTCGCCATAAACCATGATGCCTACGACGACGATAGCGCCGCTTCCTCCTCGGACGACGATGGGGCCGCCACCGATAAGGGGAGACACGAGCACCATCTCGAGAGACCCGTGAGTGCTCATCAAATGTTGCATTTCGCCAAAACTAAGAACATAGCGGTATGCATTATCTCTTTTCTGCGCTTTACAGCAAGGCATTAACTGTACAAAAGTGGTTCAGCCAAATGTTTTTAGATGCAAGTTATGACGGGAGAGATGTTAGGAAAAACTGTCTGGGAACATGTCGTATTTACTTAGCTTTATTCGAGGTGCACAATACTCCTATAGAAGAAAGATGTCTTATGAGTCGTCGTAAATTGAGAGCATTTGATGTCTGGTTATGTACAGAAGAACCTCGTCTATACGTTCCCGCTTCGTACGATTTCCCGGCTCCTACGATCGCAATTGCAAAAATTAATTTACCCGATTCGGATCGCATGATTCGGTTTCCCGGATCGTATGTTTATTTTCCGCGTTTTTTTTTAAACGTATCAACAAGGTTCTACTGTATTCGGCGTCTTCAGTGAGCTTTCCTGTCTCCCTTTCCATAAAGCAAGTAAATTATTTGCATTTGCATCACAAGCTTGAAGGACATGGATAGATGGATGCAAAAGCTTTGTGATCCATTAGGTCGTGCTGGTTTCCTAGCCCGAAGCAGGCGGCACCCACGTTTGGACTGAAAGAGCTAGACTTCAGGCCGCTTTGCAAGCCCGTTGGACTGCCCATAGCTGTTCCTCTAATGCCGTGGATGTTTCTGGCACCTCTTCTGTATCGGTGGAAGAGATAAGGAACCGCTTGCAGTCTGATGAAAAAGAGGAGGGGAAGGGTAAATTAACACTACACGCAGTGCGGCATATGTGCCTTTTATTTCTCTCCGGCAAAGAATGGTCAAAGTAAAGTGTCGTGCCATTTCAACCTCAACATCTTGTTAATAAGTTGTGCAATCTGCAGCCACGTTCATCCCGTTTCTAGGTATGTTGCTCTTCCGATAAGCACTCCTAGAAAAAATGGGCCTGCGTCTTTGCGCCTGGTCCACGAAACCCATCCTTTCTTTTTTTCATGAATGGGTTTCCTGCCCCCCCCTGCCTCCCCCCCCTCGAAAATGGCTTCCCATTTTAGACCACTGCTCTAATGCGAGACTGCGTGGAGCTGCATCCAACCGCTCTTCAGTGTTGTCCTTGTTCCTGCGTAACTTGGAGCAACACCAGTGCGTATGACTAAGACCTATGGTGTCGTTGCATTTATTGCATGTTGTAGGAGCAGAGAGTTCCAGATAAATCTTGAAGGATATGCAGAACTAAATTACTGTCGGCATTCGTTAAAAAGAAGCCAGATTTCTCATACATGTTGCCAGAATACAGCACGTTGAACATCTTTTTCAAATGTGGTAGTAATATTGCCTCAAGCAAAGTGGTTGTCATGAGCACTATTCACTCAAGCTAAATGATGCGTTAGTCCGCCTTGGTCGTGCCACGGTCACGATGCTCGGCTGCTGACACGAAGGTCTTGAGAAAAGCGAAATGCTAGAGGTCCACGTACTGTGCAATGTCAGTGCACGTGAAAGAACACCAGATGGTCGAAATTTCCAGAGCCCTCCACTACGGCGTCTCTCGTAACCTAATTGTTCTGGCATGTAAAGTCCCAGACATTGTTATTCATAATTGAATTTAAATGCAGGCACACCTTGCGTGCAAACGTTTCGATTTGCATCATGCCCAATGTACAGTCGCGGCCACTGTTAGATGCAACACTCGAATGAGTACCTTTCTTATTGCTGGCCCCCTAACTGCAAGTGGATGGGGAAACATTGAACGTGCGCTTTACTAGTTTGTCGGAAAGAGTCTGAGCTGTCAACCACCGGTAGCCTTATGCAAATCTAAGCCCTTGTTTTTATGCAAGAAAATGTAATCTAGACCTGCTCTGCTTGCAAGTGTTGCATCTAACAGTGGCCACGACTGTACACAAATTTTTTCTTCCCTGGCACCACACAGTAAAACAGGAAATGGAAAATTATCAGTTCTTCTGACAAAGTGACTGCATAAGCATAATTATGAATTTCTATTTTGTGCCATCTAGCGACTGTGCATGTCAATCTGAGAAGCGTTAAGTTAATCGTTGCCGCACGAGGCGCAGTATGGTGTGGGGCTAGTGCAGTCCCATACATCCGTGGTCAACAGAAAATGTGCCAGGCGTCCCTACACATTAGCTCGTAAAAAATGCCTAACATTGTTTCATTATTGCTACTGCTGTACCTGTGTCCATGACGCAACGAGAGTTGCAGTATTAGGCTTCTGTGCTCTCTACGTTCAATTCCTGCTCAAATTTACAAGTTCGTTTTGCACTTTCTTTTTTTCATTCTCTGCGTAGGCACTGCCACTGTAGAAAAAAAAAACACACGCACGCTTCTTCTGTGCTTAATGCATGCAATGAAGTTTGTTTTTTAGGCATTAAGGGGGGAAAGTGGTCTTCTGGACCAAAGTATTGCCAAAAAATCTTTTCTAACTTTTTTTTTTCGCCATCTAGAAATCTAAGAATTTATTGCTGCAATAATATGTTCTGATGAGTATTTATTTGTTATTGCACTCTAAAGTACCTTCATAACAGCCAGGTGGCTGAATAACCAGGTGGTAATAAACCAGATGGTTGAAATTTCCGGAGCCCTCCACTATGGCGTCTATCATAATCATATCGTGGTTTTGGGACGTTAAACCCCATCAATTATTATTATTATTAACAGCTTTCACTCACATATGCCCCTTTTCCCCTCCACCTCAGAAAGAGGACACTTTACTCCATGTACTTTGCTGTTGTCCACGTTTTCTGATGTAGTTGTCAGATTTTGATTATCCTTGTTGCAGTTGAAAGCTTACAGTTTCCTACACTTGATAAATAAGTTGTGGTATCTTTCATGAAAAGAATCTTTATTTGGCGATAAAGCTGATAAAAAATCTGGGACTCCCAACCACTGTATTTACACATAGAGAGTAGAGCTAAAATTAGTGATGGTAATTTTTCTAGGATATTCAATGATAGTTACAGAAAAAGCTGAGCAAATTGATTTTTCATAATTACTACTTCAGATTAAAAAAAATGTACTGCAGGTATGCTTCTATCAGGCTGCAATATACTTTGCCTGAAAATTTCATTTGTAGATGATAATTTTCTTTTTAGAAGACCAGTGTTGTGTCCACATAAATAAACACAGTGCCTCAAAAGGGCAGTGTCGTGGGTGTCATCATCAATCTGGGGTTTTTTTTTCTTTCCCTAATAGCTTCAGCTAAAAGGATTCAACTCGTTATGAGCCTCTCATTTTGTCCGCCTCGGTGGAACAGTGGCTACGGTGCTCGGCCGCTGACCCGAAGGTCGCGGGTTCGATCCCGGCCGCGGCGCTCGCATTTCGATGAAGGCGAAATGGTAGAGGCCCGTGTACTGTGCGATGTCAGTGCACGTTGAAGAACACCAGATGGTCAAAATTTCCGGAGCCCTCCACTATGGCGTTTCTCACAATCATATCGTGGTTTTGGGTCGTAAAACCCCAGATATTATTATTAGCCTCTCGTTTGTAACCTCTCACTCTCTCGAGCATGGTTATCACTCGCACCGTTTTCGCCGCAACACGCGTTGCAGGAGCTCCGCGACGGGCACGGGCAAGAAGCTGCTGGAGCTGGTGGACAAGATTGCGCAGTCGCGCTACTTCCAGCAGGCCACCGAGAACCGCTACATCAAGCGGAAGATGGAGGAGGTCTCCAACACGCCCCTCGTGCTCACCGTTGAGATCAGCCACCTGGTGGGCACGGTAGCCCTCAACATCCCGCCCCCCACCCACGGACCGCATCTGGTGAGTTTTTAATGCTGCAGAGCTCGTTTCGCAGAAATTTCGACGTCGGTGTCATTAGTTGGGAGGGAAAAAGTTGGTATTCGCGAGCGAAAAATTGCGATAGATGCAAATGGGAAAAACCATGGGTACGAGGCAGAATCGAACCGGGGCCTTCTGCGTGGCAAGCAGGTATTCTACCATAGGGCCACGCCAGTGCCTGAAACTGTTCTGGAAAAAACCTATACAGGTGTTATGTAACGAGAGGAGTTATGTTAACATGTGTAATATTGCATGGCAGAAGTGTAGAATCACACCAGGCGTCACACCATGTGAATGAGCTGACAGTTGGCATAAGGTTGTGAACTTGCTGCATTAAACAAGTGTCAAACAAACAGTACCACAGGCTGTCAGATGTGGCTCTAATGGGTGCAAAATTTTGAGAATTCCACTGAAGGCAAATTCCTCTTTTTTGAAGCAATCCATCATGCTAATTTCAAGAGAAACAACATGTTCGTCAGTTTTATGCTCCACAGTCAAACGTTTTGTTGGCCAAATTGGTTCACGACTTTAAGGTACCCTGCAACACTCTTTGAGCGTGGTCCGGAAACTCTGCCGATTGGCAGTCGAGGCTCCTGAGAACACGTGAGCCAAACATTAAAGCGCAGCTCGCAGCCTGGAATCTACAATTAAATCTCAAAGTCATCTAGAAATTGTTCCCTCTTTCTACAAATGATGCCATATACCCTAAAGACCGCGCTGCAAACCCAAAGTCCACGGCCATTGGCTGATTTGAGCATCATGAACTGTGTAATGATCGCGGCTGCTGTGAGATGGCACCATCTGCCTGCGACGTGCGCACATGCGCGATCACGCTGAAAGTGAACTGCGCGTTCGAAGAAAAACGCAAAAGAAAGTGCTCAAGGTCGTGACTTCGCTGACAAAGGGACGCATTTTCTTGAACGGTCGTCCACCTCACTGCGCAGCTTTCAGCGTGCTCACTAGTACGAAAGGAAAGAGCTGGTACTTGAAGTGTGCGAGAAATCGCTGTAACTCCGCTCATACTTCATGGATGCTAAAAATTTTTGAAGCACTCGATTCATGAGGCCATAAGCCATTTAACGATTACTTCTTAAAGTGTTGCAAGGCCCCTTTAAGAAGGAAAAACTAGTGCAAAATGAACAATAACGTGTGAGCATCAGTCCTGTATTCTTGTGTCACTCTTGTTCCTTTCGCACTACAGTTTTTATGTCTTGTGTTATACCCCATTTGGATGTAACGATGTTGGAATTTCAAATGCAGCATGCAAAAATTCTGAGCCATACATAACCTCCCGCTGTGGTCTAGTGGTTATGGTGCTCGACTGCTGACCCAAAGTTTGCAGGATTGAATTCCGGCCACGTTTCAGTGGAGGCAAAATGCTAGAGGCTGGTGTGTTTAGATTTAGGTGCACGTAAGGGAACCCCAGGGGGTAGAAATTTCCTGGAGCCCTCCACTATGGCATCTCTCACAATCATATCGTGGTTTTTGGATCTAAAACCCCAACAATCATTAATGGGCCCTACTTACCTCGCATACAGGTACGGCTTCCGCACACTGCCCAAGATGCAGCTGGTGGCGCGACCCAAGCTTGGAGCCAAGGAGGTCACCATTGCCCGGGTCACAGAGCGCATAGAGAAGATGCTCTTCCTCGAATTCCAGGTGGGTAGGCCAGGGCTTGCAAGCAACAGCTGTGACACTGTATTGTTAAGGCCGTGTCTAGCGTCACATCTGGATGTAGCAATAACAATCGTTAAAAGGGCTCCTAAACCACCCATAGGTTAAAATTTAGTTGTGGTGTTGCAGTTGTGCAGAGTCTTCAACATGTGCGCAGCCACGATAATTTTTCAAAATGCTGCCGTTATAGTGGAGTTGACGATCGAAAAGTGGTCCCCCACTCGCTTCACTCTTTCCTCAATCTCTCCTTCTGTCTGAGTGCTCCTCGCAGTGCAAGGAGGAAGAGCAGCAGCGCGCTTATATATCTGCGAGCTGACAAACTCGTTCTTTTTGTGGACACGACAGACGCAAATGTTGACGTTGCCACCAATGCTGAGGATTACCGAAAGGCCCAGGAGAAAGTTGTTTCTTGGAATTGGTGGCGCACCTGCAGCTCATAGCACAGCTACTAGCTGGCATCGTTCATGATGATGGCATTCTGACCTCGATGCGCACATTTACTCGAAACATAAAAAAATTTTCACAGGTGCTTTAGGTGCGCAAGGTTTCCAAGCCAGTGTGATAACAAGCAGATGCAGCGTATTGGACATTACATCCATTCGAGTATGGTGGCGCAGCAGGTTAATGCACAGTGGAGCGCACAGGGCTGCTATTACCTGTGCTCAAATCGTACATATATAACTTTTGCTTTTCTTAGATACTTTTGTTATACCATTACTGCTTTGCAGCTGCTGTAATCTTTCAAAAGTTGATAATGTTGGTGGCAGTGGCTGCTGCAACTGGCACCCGTCGTTAGTGGTCCCGGCTCTGGCAGTTGTAACACTAGCAAAGTAGTGAGAGCACCGAAGGCACTTCGGGAAACAGCATCGTGATGCAGGTCTAGGGATACGAGTCAAGCACTGACACTGGCCAAATAGTGATTGTCAGATATGCACCTCGTACAACGCATTTAATGTATTGTAACACAGCCTATTATTGAAGGCGAACCAAAGGCACTTTTAGTGTTTCTTTTCTATGTATGCCATCATAGTTCACTGTTTCGTTAATTGGGTATATATACAGAAGACTTTCAGTAATTGGAAATCTCTTAAACATAATTGCTCTTCAAACGGAGCTACCTCAAATATGATTGGTTTCATGCTCGAACTCTGCACCAATGTTCATCTCTGTGAATGGATGGCCTGTTAAATGAAACATGCTTCCCTGGTCCGTTCAGGTTGTGTATAACGAGTCTGCTGTATTTTGGAATGTGAATAGTACTACGTACATGCATTACAAAGATGGAAACCAGTGTGACATGTCCTGATGTAAATGGCATAAATTGTGCAATATATACGCTGTTGGTTGTTTGGGGCTGTTTCATTAGCTTGGTATATGTCGTAATATGCATGTCGTAATGCACAAGCGTGACAGAGGTGAAGACCATAAATGACAAAACATATACATCATGCAATAATCCACCTGGTTTATACGTCGTGCAACGTTTCGAAGTTGTAACATTAGTTTGGCACATATCAGAACATACATGGCAGAACATGCAAGCATGACAGACATGAAAGGTATAAATGACAAGATGTGTACACAATGTAAACATTACAATGTATATTTCACGACGTATACATCATTGTATATATGACATTGTTGTCATGTGTACTGTGACACATATTGGTACATTAACACATTTATTTTTCCTTTTCGTCTCCCTTCCCTCAACAGAGGATTTTCGTCATGCCCAACATGGATGACTTTGTGGTGCCGTTCATGTACAGCGACATCAAAGAATCGTGAGGTGCATTTTTGTGCACGGCCCGTCCCCACCAAAAAAAAAAAAGATCGAAAGTGAGAACGGTGGCAGACGATCGCAACTTTTCGTCGTCTGCCGCAGTGACACCACATCCTTACACACTTTGGAGAGGACGCCCACACGCGCTCGGAGATTACGAACTGTTTTTTTTTTTTTTTCAATCAACTAGTGATATTATATTGCCTGGTGTCTTATGTACATTTCTCTTCTTCCGTCGCTTTGCACAGTTTCTGACGGTTTTTATTTTTTTCTCGGTATATATTAACACAGATCTGCGATAACCGTAGTGTTGTATTTGGTCTCTTTCAACGCACAACTGTAACCTAGCCTGCAGGAGAGATAAAAGGTTGCGCGTTTTTCATTTTTATGATTAGTTTATTTTTATTAACATAACCCTTCTGCACTATAGCATCGCTGACGTTTCGATCACCCTATTCAATTTTGTAAACGTTTATATGCATCGGAACAACTGCGGCTTGTTGTGTGTAAAAGTGGATATGTTGTGTTCAAGTGTTTCGTTGTGTCGTTGCTTGTTGTGTAGCTTTTTTTTTTACTGCTCATACTCCACACCAAAATGTTAATGTGTGTGTTAATATGTGTGCAAATACATCAGGAGCACTTCAATTTTCAGAGCTCGTCTGCAAGTATGTTCGAGTTGTCCTACTAGTTTTTGAAGACAATCGGCAACATTTGCAGCTGATGACACTCACGTTTCCTTTTCAGTTGAACATTGTGTGCGTAATGTTGCATTTGCTGGGCTTGATGTCTGTCTTTTTACGCCTAATACGAAGGTTTCGTTAGGCTTAAAGTAGAGGCCATGTTAGGCCTAACGTTGAAATTCTCGTTAGGCCTAACGTTTAGGGTTTGTTTGAGTAATCGGCCCGAGTGCATGTGTGGGCAGCCAGGCCTTTCCGTACAAAGTCTTTCACAACCTTTTAAAGAGCTTCGCATTCACCTCGAAGGGTGCCAGAAGCCTTCCGCGAAGTTTAAAAATGAGCTTGGCACTACAGGTCCCACGCGACTGCACTGGAAACGAGAGCGGCGGGAGAAACAGTACAAGGTGATTGTTTGAAGTAGTATTATGCTGGAAGGACGAAGTTTGCACGGCGAAAGGTTTTTACCACTAGGCTTTTACAAAGGGCTTCGGGGAGTGAGCAAGTGCAGTGCGTCTTCCATAAACGTTTCTCCAAATGAAAAGCGTCGAAGTTGCCCATGGCATCGAATGCGCATGTTGCATTCAGTTGCAGGTATCTCAGGTTTAAGCCGCGAAAGGTGAACTTGTTGCCGGCGGCTCTGCGGTTGAGGATTTCCGCGAAAGCGTACCACATCGTTTTAACGTGTACCTCGCCGTTAATGTTTTTTTCTTGGTGTTGTTTCTGTGATTCGTGTGTCGTGATTTTGGTGTCGTGTGTACTTCCATGCAACCTGCGACGCAACTTCTTGCGCAACAGCCTCCCCGCTGTACATGCAGTACGCAGTGCATTTTCAGCTCCCCTTGCAACGTTTGCTCACGAGGCGTCAGTTTGGTTGCATTAGGTGTGTGTATGTTCGTTGTTCAGTAAAATACTCTTTGCAAGGCAAGAAAAAAAAAAATGCTGAGATTCTCGAATGGTGTTTGTCTTGTTTTGTAACGTTGCCACTGGTGTTTGATGGTGCTTAAACGTGGTTTTTATCTTTGTAAACCCAAATTCTGTGCGCCAACCTTCCTACCACCTCCTATGTCGCTTTCTGCTACGAATCAACTGTAGTTTTCCTGAAAAAAAGAAAAATGCGGGGCTCTCAAATTTGTACTTTTTCTATCGCACATCGAAATCTGGTTGCTGTGCCGCTATTGCACCGACTTGTCACTTGGAGGGTTAAATGTCTGTTGCGAAAAAGAAATAACTGCAGAGGTTTTACTTGGTGTTTGGTCTTGTGTAGCATGCCATATTTGTCACTGCGAAAAACTATCCCGTTATTAAGTGTTAACTGCGTGTTGTTTCACTAGTGGTAGCAGTTGTGATTTCTTTGGCTTGGCGTGCGCAAGCGAAGTGTACGTTGATGAGTTCTTGTGGCTTGTCACGTTGTGTCAGGCTGCATTGAGTTAAGGTTGTTAGCAGCTTTTGACTGTGCCAGAACCAAATCAACATGGTGTGATGCGTTGTCAATGTAAGTGACAACACCCGAGCTTAACATATCTGGATGGTGCAATCCTTATCTAGAGCATAGACACCTTTCTGAGTCAGTGTACTGTTGTAATCTAGTTTACCTTTGCACAGGATTAGAAAGGTGCATTTCTTTTGTTCCTTTGCAACCTTTTTAAGACACTCAGTATATCATTTTCATTTAGTGAATTTGCTGAAAAACTGATGTCAGTAGAGAAAGATGTGTATTTATGTTTAATATATAAGCATGATATATTCTCCCGCTTGCTCCATGTTTACCATTTTCTTTTGTTTCTCTGGTGCTCTGATCACACGTGCAGCCTTCGTCAAAGGTTTACGGGCCGCATTATGTGCAGTCGTTGAGTCTGGGCTGCTGGCCATGTGATCTTCAAGCACGCAACAGCCCAAGAGATACTCTTAAAATCAAGCCTTCACCTGTGCGATCACTGCGGAGGTGTAGGGTGCGTCGGAGATGCTAAACCAAACGTTCGAGCTGCATTTTTTCTCTCTCCAATGTGGCCTTCACATCTTTGACGAGGGCTCTGCACACCTCAGATGCGTTACAGCAACATGCAAGCGCATGGCTGACTTGATGATGGGCACCACGGTTTGATAAGTGCAGGCACTGGCGGCGAGGTCGTGAACGTTTGATAAAGAGACACGGGCACTAGGTTGTAAGGAAAACGAATATTTTGTTCTGTTTAGCACAGAAGAAACATTAACTGGTTCGAACTACAAGTGCTACACAAGGCCTGTTTTTGCGCCTACTTTCGTTCAGCAGTGCGGTCAATCACGGGTGTTCAAACAGTTCACGGTTTGCAAATTGGCAAGCATTCACATGCTGTACGAGAACGACGGCTTGAGTTCTGTGCAAAATTGACAAGACCCCCCATGTCTTGCACACATGTCCATGCTCATCCAGTTTTAGAGCGGACATGGCTCAGTGTGGCAACGCTAAGCATACCGCCAGTACATTCGACACAGCCACGCATTGAAATGAAGTGGCGCAGGCGGGCAGGAGTACAGCACTCTTGCTGTACTACAGCAGAGCAGGAGCGGCAGACTGCAGCACCGTAGCAGATGACGCGAAGTACCTCCAGTGAGTCCTTGTGCACATGTGCCGCTTCGCTTCAATGTGCGGTTCTGCCTGATGGACTGGCACTTCCCAGCGCGTGGCAACGCCGAGCCATGTTCACTGTAAGAGCGGACGAGCGTGTGCACGCCCTCGCCGGCACTGACTTTAGTTATCAGTAGTTGAAGCCGAGAGTATTGTCAACTGCAAACTCATCTGCGCCCTGGCTGTTGAGATAATCCCCAATCTCTCTACCCATCAAGGTTGCCAAGGTTTTCCAGAGAGAAGTGCCGTGTTGTTCCGTCCAAACTGGTGAGCCTGTTGGCACACGTGCGGCTTTGTACTGATTGTTAAAAGCAGCGCAAAAAGACGAAACACAAGATGGAGGACACAGGACAAGCGCTTGTCCTGTAGTCCTCCTTCATCTTGTGTTTCGTCTTTTTGCGCTGCTTTTAACAATGAAGTTCAACCAACTCGCCCAGTTTTTTACGCTGTTGGCTTTGTACTGAATATACATTCCTTTTTTTTTACCGCAACCATATTGCAACCTTGGTTGCAGCTCATGAAGCTGTTTTTGTTTTTGGCCACTCGGTAAAGACTTGTGGAGGAATCCTATGGTGTGCTTTTTGTTTGGGACAATGGTAGCTTCAGGGAACGGTTGTAACTCGTGGAATCTAAATTTGCTTGCGTTCTTTCCGCTAAGGCAGTTGTCTTTGCGTAATTAGAGCTTCCATGAACAGAAGCTGCTTTTTTTTTTTTTTTTTTGCCTGAAGTTTTGCGTTTCTTGCACTACAGAAGCTTATGTTGTTAAAGCTGAGAGCTTGTGGCCATAGCTAGTGAAGCCGTACAATACTGTATCGTTCAGAGGCTAGCAGTACAAGATGAAATTCGAAAACACCGGGCTGTGGGAATACTAGTTCTCAGCGTTTTTCTGATTGCAAAGTCTGGAAACTATTCCGTACATAAGAGTCAGAAACTTCAGTTTTTTCCCGCAGAAAAAACTGTGGCACAATGAAGTAGCTGAGCTGTACAAAATCTGGAACTCGTGTGCTGTCCTGGCAGTTTTCTTGCATGTGCCCACACAGAATGCGCACTTTATATAAAAAGTGCAGCGTAGATTATTGTAACACTTCATAGTACACATTGCGTACTATCTTTCGGAAGCCGTCAAATAAGATAAGGTCACTCTTCTGAAAAAGCTCAACCTTTCATATTCTCTCCTCTTCCACATGTTGAATCCACCAGTGGCCACCAACCTTATGTCAATATATGGCTTTTAGTGTTGTTTTTTTTTTTTTCAGCATTACGCTCTTTTTCCCCTAGTCTTTATGGTGCTTAAAACTATATACCTTGGTGCAGTGTAGAATGGAAATCCCACATTTTAGTCGAATATATGTATGTGTGTGTGTATGTATGCCTATGTTTGCATCCCAACCTGTGGCATGTTCTAGTCTGTCAACTATGGATGTCTTGGGGCAATGTGGGGAGGGGGTGGGGTGGTATTGCACGGCAAACTGCAGAGAGCGTGCACTCTTTTTTGCTTCGCACAGGAAGTTGGAACATGCACTTGTCATATCATTTATTAAAACATTCAGAAGTTCTGTACGTGGTTGTCTGTTGTGATTCTTTTGTTTTGTGTTGCATCTGTCCGGCCATTTGCCGTTCGTTTATTGTACGTAAAGACATGCGATTGTGGCTTTTTATGGTGCGTAAAATTATAAACTTGGCAGTTTCTCCCAATGCAGCGCAAGCTGTGGGTTGTGTGAAGCAACAACAGCAGCCTAAATGGCTTCTTTGAGTCCCGGATCGTTTCCGGGGCAACGTTGATTAAAACGTAAGTGTTGACAAAACCCACTCGGCAAGCCCCGCTCCCTTCTCATGAACAGATGAAAACCGGACGGCTTGCTCAACGCGTTAACACTAGCTGCTTTGTGCTGAGATGGAATGGTGTAGCATAGAACTTTATTTAACACGCCCTCTTGACTCTTCAAAAGTAAATGGCAGCACCACCATGCTATGTCAAAGTGGTCACCATGCTTCATTGACACCCTACAGAGCCGCTCTTGCGCAGAGTTGCACAACAGAGCAACATGCTGCAGAGGGACACACTACAGAGTAAACATTTAGTGTTACTGGATGTGCTTAATGTCTACATAAGCGCAATGGAATAAACTTTCGTTTCTCAAGCCAGGGGTCTTCCAAGAGGCAAGTTGCTTGAAAAGGGAGTCTTTTCGTACTGCAATCTGTTAGTCGAAAGCCATGATGCTCTTTGTTCAAGTTTGAGCTGCTAGTCGAGGCTTGTTTGAGAGTACAGCACCTTCTGCACATTACATTATTGCCTTCTGTAGGTGGCAGTGACGTAATGAGCAGCTGTGTACAAATTGAAACTACTAATTCGACCACAGTTCACAAGTATAATTCTAGAGTGACGCCTTGCACTGCCACTTTAAACGATATGCCAAAAGGTAGTGCTGTTGTATTGTGGTGTGCAAGCTGAAGCTTTGCCGGCGCGACGGAGAGGCAAAAGCACGCAGGACCAAATGAGTTGTCCTCAGCCTTTCATTTCAAATGCATTCACGATTGTGCGTCATTGGATATAGACCTTTTCACTGAAGGCTCCCTGGGCGCCGCCATAGTGCTCTCTGGGCTGTTGTTAACATGCGTGACCCCCCCAAAAATGCGCGGCCAAGCCTGTGACGTCGGCTTTTGTGCTCCCATGCAACAGCCCAGAAAGGAGGAAATCCTCCTCTCCGGTAAAAAGGTCTATATACTCTGGTGAAAGTTTGTAAGTCGGGTAACAGGATGGTTATCTCTTGATTTGAAAACAGCCGTGTACATGCTTAGTTTCTTGCCCCGGAATGTTTTGTAATGAAGACATATCTACGTACTTGACGATATCGTGTTCTGTACTCCACGCAATATAGTTGTAGTGTGCACTGTGTGAAATAGTGCATCATGGCTATAAACTGATCGTATTCTACGACTGCATGAGCACTTGAGACAACTTTTAGAATACCTAAAAAAACAAGGGCAATGTGGAAGTTAGTCGTATCCGTGCCCCAGAACGCTACAGCTCGAAGGCAATCGATGACACGAATAGCCCGTTTGGCAAGTACATTAGCAGTTCTCGCAGCACAGAAAAAAAAAAAACCGCCAGGCCTGCGCAGAAGGCGCAGCACAGCCACAGCGAAAGCTGGGAGAGCGGCCTTTAGCCTTTTTTAAACACTCTTGGGGCAACTACTACAAGCCCACTTGCATGGTACCCACTACGCTATAAATCATCATAATTTTTGTGTAGTGGGGAAGCGTCTACTGTGCCGTTCCTTCGTCATTCTTCAGAAAAGCGCGGTGCCCGCTACACTCTTGTAATGAATTATGTGCACTTTGTTGATGCTGTGGCTGACGACGATGAAGAATTATGCCTCAGGCTTTTGTAATGGGTTAGAGCATTGAACGCCCCACTCGTTACACAATTCGCATTGTGTGACGCCTGGTTCTTACTTTACTGCTCTAAAACGCTTTACAACACACGTTAACGCGATTCCTTACCCGATATGAAGACTGCCCAGGGTCAGTTTGCACCTGCAGTTTCAAGCAGTGGCGTAGCTCAGTGGTAGAGTGCTGGGCTGCCACACAGAGGACCCGGGTTCGATTCCCATTCTGTCAAAGATGTTTTTTTTATTTATTTAGTTTTTCTTATTTCGTGCGATATTGGTTACGGACGGCGGCGGCGGCGGACAACTACGGCGCAGAAACGACCCTTGTTGTGATCTCATAACAGCTTTCGCTGTAAAAGATATCGTACGCACAGCATGCTGTGCATATTGCCATGGTCTCATGTTCCCCATTGATTAAAATAAACTCTACACCCTCTACAGAAATTCGAAGTTATGATGGCATGGAACTCGATTGTGTTCATGACATTAAAATGGTGCAAGCCATTTCGTGGTGGTCAAACTCTGCTCTCATGTTTGTGCATTAATGTTGCTTGCAATAACACACTGCACTAACAACTTATC
>JALIZH010002873.1:0-22249 GCA_030522465.1 Rhipicephalus appendiculatus
GAAAGGGGGGGAGCGTAGGAGAGGGAAGAGCACCTGACGTGCGCGCCGCTCCATAGAGTGGAGGATTCCTAGAGGAGAGAACGGGGGGCGACCGTAGGAGAGGAGAGAGAGGGGGGAGGAGAGGCGCATGTGCTGTGGGGGTGGGGGACGCGGGCGCCGCTCCGTACAGTAGGTATTTTTGGAGGAGAGAAAGGGGGGGGAGCGTAGGAGAGGAGAGAGGGAGGGGACGCGCATACGCTGTGGGGGGTGTGGGACGCTGGAAGGAGGGACGGACAAAGCCCCCCGCAGGCACATGAAAGCACGATAAAGGAATGCAGTCAACGGGACGCTGGCGCCGCTCCGTAGAGTAGAGGATTGCTAGAGGAGAGAAAGGGGGGGGGGAGCGTATTAGAGGGAGAGATGGGATGTGGGACGCAGGAAGGAGGGATGGACAAAGCCTCCGCAAGCACATGCAAGCAAGATCAAGGAACGGAGTCAACGTGGGCGACAGACACCACCGGTAGTGCGTGTTATTCTCTACTTGCACCCACCACATGCCTAGCCATTGCTAAGCAACTACTCTGTGTTTTCGCCTATGACTCTGGTGACTGTGGTAGTGGTTGACGGCCTTATTGTACTACAGTGTTCTGGTTCGCATAGTGGGTGCTTCCCTACTTCATGAAAGTGACCAGACGCGGGACGCCGGACGCGGGAAGGACGGACACAGCCCCGAGCATAAGATGCTTCGCATTTAAAATCCCCACATCTCCACGAAGTGAATGATGATGAGTGGGCGTAGCACTAGCATCGTTCGGTGTTATCGTAAATCACCCGTGACATTGCCCACTCACGCATGTAAATGAGTTACAAAGCGGTGTACAGGTTTTATGCAGTGTTTATTGCCGGCGCTTCCCGCACCTTACGTAAATCCATGGCAGAAAAAGAATGTGTGGTCTGGAACGCGCTTAGATACGCATTTGCACCGCAGCGTCCTCTCATGCATTTTTTTTCACTTCAGCTTGCATTGTGTCGGGTTCGTTTTCATCCACTGAAGAGAGAGAATGTGTGGTCTGGAACGCGCTTACATGCGTATTTGGACCGCAGTGTCCTCTCGTGTATTCAGCGTCATCGTCATCGGGTACCTCGCATGTAAGCGCATATTCTTTATCGCCATCAGCGTCATCGTCATCGTCATGGCGTATAGTGGGTACCTTGCATGTGCTGTGTCGGACAACGGACAGCGCTCAACGGACAAGCCTAGACCCGAAGGTGCTTCGCCCCCTAAAAACAAGCCCCTGATCAATCCCCTTCCTTAATTAATTATTAGTTTGATTACTCAATACATTAGCATCCCAAAATATGAAACGAACGATTGTATTGAACTGTTTTGCTGAGCTAGGGAGTATACTTAGATGCCGAGCACTTGATTTGAGTATCCCATAAAACAATCTCAAACTAAATCGTCATTTTAATTTACACTGCGTTCGCTATCCTGGCAACCATTCAAAAGAAAGCACGATAGATATGACATTTCAGCAACGAAGAATCTATAATGTTTTAAACCATTGAATTTTGCTTCACTTTCGCTGAAAGCATTAAATATCGCTTGGCGGTAGATAGTCGAGTGCGCAATTTTGACGTGACACGCGGGAAAAAAACCATGAAGCACTAGAGTGGACAGGACACACTCTCATGTGTCCTGCGATTTTCACTGAATCTAGTGAACTATTACACACTGTCCTTTGAATATAGGCCGGTGCTATTTATTATGATGCTCTCTGATACGAAGCTGGATGTGCGATTTCCGTCTTAAGGGCACGGGGTTTGTTACATTTATTTTAAGGCTTCTTTAGGACCCATTTTCTCAGGTACTATTATATGCAATGCGTTCGGGTTTGTTACATTTTGATTCCTCGGCGTCTCTTCTTGCAATTGGACTAGAATTATAATTGTATTTTAAGTCATGACATTTTTAGCAATTTTTTTTTGGCAAGGCAGGTAATTTTTGTCGTTATTGTTTAAAAAAAAATCAGAATTGTTCCGCATACATGAACCATTCTAGTTCAGTAGCTTCGTGTTGATGATTGATATATTGTGGAAAAAAATCAGCTTTCTGATTTTTAAAGTTGTTTAGATAATGGGGCAAACGTAACAAAAAAGTTGATTTCGAGATATAGCGAGTTAAAGAGGACGAACAAGTTTATTTCATGTTCTGTTCAAAACGAAGATGTGCTGAACAAATTAATTAATATCAACGTGCCACATAGTCATTGCACAAATCAGATTTTCGCTTCTTTTTTCTTGTTTTCATGCTTTGCTGGCTTGTTTTGTCATAACTTCTGTGTCTCTATTGACCAAATGCTGTCGATGGCAGTCGATCTCACCCAACCATATCGCAGTGTTACGCCTCGGTGATATGTCAAGTGGCGTTGAGAAAGTTTACTAGAGCCATGCATGCCTTTTTGAAAGTTAGAACGGTTTCAGAGGTGGCAGTTCTAAGGATTTTCATTCCAAGGAACGCCATCCATTGTGTTATTTAACATGGTTCCTCTGCATTCTATTCACACACAGTCCCTCGTAATCAAAGTTTGTAGAAGATCCACATAAATCAAAGCGTAGTCATTGTCACTACAGGTAACATTTTGTCATTGCGGCGGCGCGTAATGAGGAAAAGCTTGCTTGCTGAAGTGCCCCTACGTGTGCTCCTGGTCTCGTTTCTGTTAGTAGCTGAAGTGTGTCGATTTCCGATTACGCTGCACTTTCTAAACAGTTTCGTTGATTTTCAACACGAGAATATCTTTTGCTGCCGCAACAAAATCAGCGAAGGCGCCACTAAACTAAAAAAACATGGCTGATGCCTCCTTCATAGGAATCGGTGTAACACAAAAAAGTGAAAAGTGTCTTCACAGAAGTATTGCTTATTGTGTAGTGATTATGAGAGTTCGTACAATATCTATTGCTGTTTTACAGCTATAGCACCGTTTGACGTGGA
Organism: Rhipicephalus appendiculatus; assembly: GCA_030522465.1. NCBI lineage: Eukaryota > Metazoa > Arthropoda > Arachnida > Ixodida > Ixodidae > Rhipicephalus > Rhipicephalus appendiculatus. The sequence goes on from JALIZH010002873.1 coordinate 2,972, forward strand.
TGCACCCACGTCGACGCCTAATGGCACATCTCCATCGCGACGACTAACGCCCATGATCATACCTTAACCACTGTGGTAGTTCAACTTTTTTAACCTATACCTGAACACAGAGCGTATCACGAATCGCGCGCAAAGATGACATCAACAAGCACGTAATAAACACTGGTACTATGCACTTTTTCAAAGTGTTGTCATGTAAGGAGAGTAACGGCACGGCGTGCACTCCCGAACGATGCGGTAACCTACGCCTGTGCTCCAGCATACACTACCACATTGCGCTTCAGCAACACGGGAGGCAGAGTTTAAGCCGCGAACGCGCACAGGCGTTCCGCGTCCCGCTGGCCTCCGTCTCGCTCCACCAAGGCACCACATTCGTCCGTCGACATCATTGCATTTCTGCACCGCGTACTACAGCCGTTTTAGTAGTCGATGCTGTCACACTCGAAGCAGTCGGCGGCGAAACACCGTTGGTGCATGTGGGAGCTGCACTAAACCGACAACGAGCCGTCACATGCTAACACGAATAACTGCGTCTAGGGCGACTCCCCGATGCTAGCGCGGCCAGTGTTTGTTCCTGCTATCGAGACGCTTTCGCCATGACTTCCGAGATTGGGCGCCGGCGCGTAATCTCGGACGCCTGCTTTAACGGTGTCGCCGACGAATCGTTCTCTATCGGTGCTAGTGTCATGCCGCATTACTTCTTTCCATCGCTCACAGATGGCGGCACCGCCCTGCGCCGCCAACAGAGAGCACCGAGCGAGAGAGATTGTGTGAGAGATATAAGGCGCGTTGGTAGAATGTCCTTCGTCTGCCTCTTTAGCTCAGTCGGTAGAGCGTCGGGCGTACACCGTCGCGGGCCGAAGGGTCGGCGGTTCGATTCCGGCTGGGGGAACATTTTTCTAAAAGTTCTTTTTTTCTCATTTGGTGACGTTCATTTTAAAACGTCATATCCGTGACGGAAATACGTCACTAACGTCTTGTTGGGCCCCGGCATAAAACACTTTCGTGTTAAAAAATGCATACAATCCCGTCACCATGCAGGAAGGTCGAGGTTTGATCTTCCGCCCCCCAAAACAGGAAGGTCAAACACCGCCTCCTTCCTCCCAACCCCGGAAAGAGGGAAGAGGCACGCCCACTTCGTCCAGTGCCGAGGTAGAGGACAACACAAGACGCAATAACACAATACGGCACGGCATAGTAAAACGACCGGTTCGAAGTGTCGCACGTGCAACCAGCTGTGTAGTCAGGTGCAGTGTTGACTCCTCGATAGAGGCTGCGGTGCAGCTGACGGCTAGCTGCGGGCGGGCCACGAAGGCACTTTGGAGTGTGGAAAGCGTGCCCGAAGACCGATCCCAAGCGCTCGGCTAACTGTCCGTGCTTCTCGTAGAACGTTGAACAATGCAACAGAAAACAGCTCCTCCTAGGCCGTAGAGCCGTCAAGTCGGTCGGGTGTGTGCGAAGGGTTTGTCGAGATGCGCTGACAGCTCTGAAAGCTTCAGAGCACGACTGCCGTGTTGTCGCCGCTTCAGGTGCACTTGGGGAACGTTGACCCGCAATAAAGCAAAGCAGACTTTGCGGAAATCATTCCGATCGTCCAAGTGGCGCCAAACCATAAAGGCCTATCATAACAGTACCTGAATGCATCAGATTTGGGGATCACCAGTCGGTGTATATTTATTCATTTGGTCGGACTTCACTTATTTTGTTTAACACATTTCTTTCTTCATAGCCATGCTTGTCTTACCTTACACAGGGGCGGACGTCCCTTTGTCTCGTAAGAGAGATACAAGTGAGAAAAAGACAGGGACATAAACCAAAATTGAAACATCCGGTTCGCTAACCTAACCTAACCTAATGGAAGAGGGTAAAGAAAACTGAACAAGAGCGGAGATAAAAGCATGCGGGCAATATCAGGCGAATAAACAAGAACTTGGAAGACGCTTGAGCTTCGCCTTCAAGTGTAGAACGTGACATTGTAATCGGGCGTCGTGCGCATCGCCTTCTCAATCGCTAGCCTCGTTTCGGTTGTCGGTGGATGCCTCAACCGGGCCGCAAGAAAACGTATGTCTGTGCGTGTAACATGGCCGTTGCAAACTATGCTCGAATTCCTACTGCAAGTACAGTTTCAAAGTGTCCAGTACGCCATAATTTTTCCTTTTGCGAATCAGTGAAGGGCCCACAACGCGTCCATAAGGCAACATGCGAGCCTACGCAGCTGCTCACTTTGTTGATGTAATCTGCTAATGATGATGATGAAAGATCTCTGAGTGCTTTGTAATGAGTGGGCCTTTAAACGACCTCTCGGTGAGCAACTTAGATGTATAGACAACTGGCGCGATTCTACGCTTCTTCCACGCAATAATACACGCGTTAAGAAGACTCCTTCCAATACATGACATTCATGTAATGTTCTTTTTATTTAGAAGCATTTTCAAGCAATGACCTGGCTCTGGGTTAGAACACCTGCTTGCCACGCAGTAGACCTGGGTGTGATCATCGCTCGAACCGAAGTTTGTTGTTATTTATTTTATTTGCATCTTCCTTGATTTTTCACTTATGGACAACGCTGAGTTTTTCGCTGACAACCAGTGACGGCCGATGCCGGCACCGGAATTTTGTAAAAATTATCACTTTAGCACTATCGCATTAAAAGAAAATTTCAGCAGCGGTAGTATCCCAGTCTGTGCAATGCAAAGGATGTCAAATGCACAAATTATCAACAAAGTGGGCACACGACCACTACACAGATTATCAGTGAACTTTATAGCAAAAACAACTATCAAGCATTTACGTACAAACAAGAGAGACGCAGAGAAAAATGGGTGTGTAGTCACACCTCAGGCTTCACTGCGTGCACAAGGAACGCTGAGAAGACATTCTCGCCACTGCTTCTGCAGTATAAACCGTGCCACTCATTTAGGTGTCTCGAGAGTGTGTCGACAAAAGCAGCCTTTTCCTCATCATTGATCAGCGAGAACAGGGGGGTTGGCCATCTGGTAGAGTCCTGCGTGAAAAAGGGCCAGATAACTGTCATACTTGTGGCTACGCAGATTTCAAGTTTACCTAAAAGGCACTGAGTTGGAAAAAATAGGTTGCTAAACATTCCTGGTGCAGTCAGCAGGCTGTGGCAAACAATCGTGTGAATAGCATGCACAGTGCAAAACGTGTACACAGCGACCGCATAATGAAAGGTGCGATGAAAAACTTAAGGTATAACAAGTGTTATGTCTGATTGCTCTAACTAACCACGCCCTGTTCCTACGAATGTGGTAACTAAAAGTGGTGCTAGCTCCAATGTAACTGGATGCGCCTATGATGCACCAACGTGGTGTCTCGCGCGTCCACATGAATGGTAATGTTCAACAAGCATGTTTGTGTGACACGATTACACGTGTATGCAGCGTTGAGTGGGTGTGACGCGTGGCGTGATCCCACGCGCGCAAATGTGGCGATTGAAATCCTGCATTCATTGAAATCTTATCCATTCTTTTTAGAATTCTTTTTTGATGAATATTTCGGCTGAGAATGTGCAAAAATACTGCATTTGAAACTTGATCTATTGATTGTGGCATCCGGCATTTATCGAACGTTACCGGACCAGATCGAACGTGATAGGTTCAGGGTTGCAGCTGCAATGCGTATCTTAAATCCTTGATGGGAGTCCGGATTCTCTACTTACGACTACACGTTCCTGATGTCTTTTCAGGAAGTTTAAAATCCTATGAGACTTTAAAGAGGTTCATTTTTTCTTAAATACAACACCAATGTTGCCAATTTTGCACTCTTCTGTTCTTCGAGCTTTCCAATCTCGTCAATTATTAAGTTATCTAATTCATTTACTACTGCGTGTATAGCGACCGGAAAGAAATGTAGGGGTAGATCGAGGCTTGACGTGGTGAGAAATCATCAAACTGAAAACGGGATAGAAGCGAAAGTATCGACAGGATTGGTCATATCGTTGGCACCAGTGACATTCTCTGTTCGATGATTTCTCGTTCTTTCTAATGTTCTTGCTACGAATCCTTGTAAAGTCTTAATCGCAGTTTTTTTTTTGTCGTCTTCTCTAGTGTTAACGTTTTTAAGTAGGAATTTAATGTTGCAAATCGTCCGCATTTGCATTGCTGTAAAGTTCTAGGGCTGTAACTTGTCCAATTATTAAATACTTTGATATTTAGGCGACGTCACAGGACCTATAGTTTTCTGAAACAATCACCAAAGGCTCATTTTGCACCAACAGTTGCCACCGAGACTTGTAGAATGGTCTCTAGCATTTCGCCTCCGTAGAAATGCGACCGGTGTGGCCGGGATCGAACCCGCGACCTTCGGGTCAGCAGCCGAGCACCCTAGCCACTGATCCACCGGGGCGGACCACACAGCGAGAGTGAGAGAAAAACAATGACTTAGAACGAAAGAGAAAAAAGAGCAAGAAAGGGACAAAAGACTAGGACAGAAAGAGAGAGAAAGAAATAAACATCGAGAAAGATTTGGAAAGCAAGACACAAAGAGAGAAAAATACAGATGAGAGACATAGAGAAAAGAAATGAGAAATGAAAGAAACATAAAAATAGAAGGCGAGAGACCGACTTCAGAAAGATAGAGAGACCCGATGACATTGAAAGTGAGAGAATGAGAAAAAAAAAAGACGAAAGGATAGAAATAAAGAAAAACAGAAATACAGAAAAATAAATAGACAGAGACTCAGAAAGAGATGGAAAGTAACATACACAAAAATATCATAGAAATAAAAAGGAGAGAGAGAGTATATCCATGTGTAGTACAGTACAGCAAGTGCAGTTTGGCGTGTGGTGTATAAAAGCTATTATCTTTATGAACCGGTATGTGCTCTCTTCGTTATCGTCTTCATTTTCGTCCTTTTCTTCCTTTTCTGCTCCACTCCCAGAACACGTGCGCCGTTTTGTCCTCCACCAGTCCACCAGCTCTGCCTTAACCCAGCCTTGCGTGACTCTGTGCAAACTGGGCTAATTTTAAAATGAAGTCTGGATATTAGAACATATATACATTTATCTGAGATTATTAAGGCGCATTATCTGTCTTTAATGCATAGTTTTGCAGAGAAAAGTGCGAGCGGCCAACACACTTGTGAAAGTACTTCTGATGTGGTCATATATATTAACCGATTGAAAAGCTACATAAGATGAGGTAAAAGCTGAAAAAGACTTCCCGTAGATCTGGCCAGGCGTAGTGAACCCCCGCGAGTACTGGCGAAACATAGTGAGACCTTGTGTAAGGGTTCCGACAGAGTGCAATAGCTCCGGTTGCGTGGTTTGGTATTGTTCAGGCACTTGTTACTGGCGAAAAATTTGCAAGATTTTGTAAATAATAAAGTTACTTGCCCGTCTCGCACCGTCCCATGCACTTATTTTACTGTGTATGCGTATAGCTCACCAGTTTTAGGCTTAGTTGGTTTAATCAGGGTAAGTAATTTCTCCGACTCATGCATATTTGTACAAGTCGTTGTAAAAATATTACACCATCTCCCGCTAAAGGGAACCTGTGTAGATGTGAAGCAGCGGGCGCTAACGCTTACACTGGCGGCGGAGTTGACGCTGGCGCTCATCGCAGCGTTGCGCAGGAGAGAAAACTGGGGAGGCGCAAAGCAGGCAGTGATGAAGCAGTGTTTCCTACTGGAACATGCCAATCGCTGTTAATGGTCAATGAGAGACAGAAGACTCCGACTGGACACAGAGACCCGCACTCCGCTTTTTAGTTAACGCGCACGCTGCGAATTTTTATTGTTCAACAACGCACAGGAGAAATCTCCCACCGGCACCAGCTTGGAGGTCAAGATCCATTGCCATATATACGGGGTGGCCAGTGAACGGTTGTGCAGCGCGAGCAGCCGGTTTTTTCAACCAAGAAACTCGCTAGCAGACGCTGCCTGCGTCGGCGTCGCGAGGCGAGAGAGGGGGGAGCGTAGGAGAGGAGAGAGAGGGGGTGACACGCATGCGCAGTGGGAGTGTGAACGCCGTGGGCAGGGATGCGTAGAGGAAAGAGGGGGGAGCGTAGGAGAGGAGAGAGAGGGGGGACGCGCATGCGCAGTGGGGAGCGTAGACGCCGCGGGCAGGGATGCCTAGAGGAGAGAGGGGTGAGTGTAAGAGGGGAGAGAGGGAGGGCAGGCGCATGCGCAGTAAGGGTGTGGTTGCCGCGGGGATGGATGCCTAGAGGAGAGAGAGGGGGAGAGGAGGTTTTTTATTTTTATTTTTTTAAAGGGTTTGCGCATGCGCAGTAAGGGTGGGCACGCGGCACACCACCACCACCGGATTAAGCTTCGCCATAAGATGCTTCACATCAAAAACAGCAAATTAAGAAAAACTCACCGTCAGTGGCGGGGTTTTTACTTTGGACACACTGCTGACTGACCAGTACTTCGGCGGTGCAAGGAACCAGACCTGCCGAAGAAAGCGCTGAATAGAGGTAGTCTTCTAGGCTTCTTCGATTCACCATGTTTTGGCTTTTCGGCACAGCTTGCAAAAGAATCTGCGAAGTGTAAAATTTGCAGTATTGTGCAGCTTATACACCCCGTGTTTCCTCTTTCGTACTTATTTTTTTCTATGTTACATTGTGAACATAGACTATGCCAAAGATAAGAGAACAGTAAAGGTCAGTTAATGCGAGAGACCGTTGCTTCGTTCGAACAGAAAGCTTGCCAATGATTCGAATTATTATACGATGCGTTTCTTTCAAAGAAATTCATTCTTACCTCAGCGTATCTTGTCCAAGGCTCAAGACGACTCAGTTGCTTGAAAGGACTCAAACAAAAATGTCTTTGCATGGAAGTACAGCATACACTCGCCACCAGGTGCCAGCAGCTGGGTAATATTGTCCAGAGAGCGGTGTAGGTCTCTTGACCAATGCAGAGTCTTCAAAGAGTAGACACGCTGGAAGGCCCCGTGCTTCTTCTTGAAGGCCGTGACGTCGTTGTCTATGTCTAGATGTGCGTATACGATCTTCTCGTGCGCGTAATTTTCTTTGGCATAGTCGATCATGCTTATCGAGGAATCGACAGCGATGATCCTGCGGAAGCGAAAATCTCCATGGAGGCTCATACTGCATGTGCGAAATGCCGCAGCAGTTATGGCAATATCATTGAAGGGTGGTTATGAAGTACCTTATCACAGTGATAACGCTTAGAGAATTTCGAAGAAACTCGATGATCCAGAAGTCGTTTACCTTCTCATTTTTTTCCCCCTGATCTTTTTCCTGATACAATGCTATACGATTGTTATACGTCTTTACACTTGTATTACTGCCTGGTGTACATATAGTTATAATAAGCACCACCTAATACCATTTCATGGTCATTCGTTTAATGAAATAATAAGCAGAAATAATTTCACCAGTAAACCGGGTCGGCTTGCTTACTTTAAAGTCACTTAAATGCATCCTAAAGAGCAAAAAGTGTATTTATCTTGTTTTAGCAAATTACTCATCCATACTGCCAAAACTGCCACTCGAAGGCAGGCGCTCCGGAAACTACAACACGCGTAAAAAGGAAAATACAGGTGGCGACGCTAACCCGAAGTTCGAGCAACTAGGTTAACATGATGGCACATATTTCGCAGGCCTCTGCGAAAGCGAGCAAACCAATTTATCGCTAAAAAGTAAATTGCAGTATGTTCTAACGCAGTGAGGGACATAAGAAACAGATAAAATAGAGTGTATTCTGTGACGTCACGCGAACACTTAGGTCCTAAGGTATTGATATATTTGAAATTGAAACCCTGACTTTTGCTTTCTCTTAATTAACCAACAAAGGGTCGTGATTCTAGACAAAATTGATTTCCATATGATTGTGCATTTTCGTTTTGTTGGTTTCCGCAATGACTACGCATCAGGCAACAAAAATAAAACACGTAGAGAAAGTCTTCTCCAGCCGTGCATTGGTTTATGTGCACAGGCGTATTCTCTTTCTCATAGTTCTTCAATAAGCCTTATGGACTATTTTACTTAAGACATCTGGGCGCCGCCATCTTGGGCTGTTAAGCCGACGTTTTCTTGCTTTTTGTATATCGCGACGTGAATTAATAAGGCCACGATACATCGTACGCACCAACCCAACCGTTTTCATGCGTATGCGTCTACCTTAAGGCTGTTTGTTTAGTTGTTAAAGATGCAAACACAAAGGTTAACAGCCCAAAATGGCGGCACTGAAACCAATCCGTAAAATAGTCTATAGCCACCTAAGGAAGCAACAGATTTTGCTCGTTGTACCTCTTGCATGGCTCGCACGACGGCAAAATATAGTTTCGCGTGAAGTCTCCTGGGCCGCAACCAATGTCCATGGAACTGCTGACTTTCATTGCTTGGTGTTTTAAAAGCCATCTGGTATACCTGTAGAAAAATTGCGTGACATTTGTTAGAAAAACTATAATGAACAATAGTCTTGGGGAGTGCGCCAATGGGTCTTTCAAAAGGCACTCGTAATAAAAAAAATAGACACAGGTAGGCGGCTTCAGAAAGGGCACTAAGCAACAAGACACCGTGGCTAAAAGACAGAAAGGATAGTACGAGCTTATATAAAGTTACATCTGCGACAGCGCGACTCGAACTGAATGTTCAATTGAAGCTTATTATAAAAAAAAGGCAGAATATGCTTTAATATCCAGATGATTTCAACGCTATTGTCATTGATCACTGTCATTACCTCTATCACGAATAACTGTTCTTGGTCGTAATGGCCCGTCTGACGGGCAAAATGCCGTGTCGCTTCGGCAATCATCATCGCGCGCGCTTATATAGCTGAGGTCATGAACCACTTTTCACGCTCTTTCACGAATCCCCGCACAACTGCATTGTGCGTGGCTTCTTTTCCATATCAAAGCATTTCTACATCTGGGAGGTCCCGTGTAATGTCGTCTAAACTGTGTTTGCCGCTTGGCGATATAAACAAGACGCAAGAATAGAGTAATTGGTTTTGGTAAACATTAGTGGAGGTAGAGGCTACAGCTCTATAAATTTGCAGGCCCAACACCCAGGGTTGCCGTTGGTGGCTACTTTGCGCCAAATTGGCTACTTTTCGACCCCGTTTGGCGGCAAAAATTTGCAGTTGGCGCCATGGCTATTTTCTGGCTACTTTTAAAGTGCTGATTTGGCGCATTAAGTAGCCATTTTTTCTCATTTTTGCAGACGAAACACATGGTTTTTAAGCGTTTCTCTCGCTTCAGCGGATGCGTGTGGTCGTCCTCCACCCACCAGTAGGCTGGTGCGCATCGAGACACCCTTAAGGCCTAGATATACAGTCCGGCGTGTTCAGCGTATCAGGTCGCGCGCGCCGAGTTCGGATACGCTGGGTACGCGCAGCCAGCGACGGCGGCCAATTCCTCACTCTAGAGTCAGGCGCGCGCACCATGCCGCGGCGAGCAGCTTCGGAGTGGCGCATACGCACTCTCTTCCTCGAGCGTGTCCGCGGCTCCGCGTTCTTCGGTTGACGCGTACACAATTTTTTTCGATCTCGGCTTTTCTACACATGCTTTATGGTTGACACGCGTGCTTTTTCTCGCCCTGTGCACTGTTTGACTTCACCGGCAACGTCCTTCCTCACATGCACTGCTTTAAACTCTCTGGGAGCCAGAAAATAGCTACATATGTTGCATCTGAAACCAAAGCGGATCATGTATGTACATACGAGAGCGCCTTCCGAAGGCTTCCCAGACGTTTCTTTTTCCCTCCGTGTCGCAGCAGTCCACGCTTTTGCTGGTCTACAAGCAAATGTGATCTATAATCCCTTCGAGCACACACAGAATCATGTTGTCGTCGATCAAAGTCGAGTAAACCACGGCCGCACTTTCCAAACGCGGCCCACACGCCGCCATTTTGCCGACCGCCGCTGCCGCGCGCAGTGCATTGTGGTCTAACGCAAGCGCGTGGAGCGCGTGAAATACGAACATGCTCTATCTGCGCCGGCGTGACACCAGACTATAAGTTCTCCACTTTACGCCGGCGTAGCTTAATCGCATCGCGCGACCACGCGCGACGCGATTAAGGTACGCCGGCGTAAAGTGGAGAACACGTTACGCCGGACTATATCTAGGCCTTTACGCGACGCTTAGCGCGTCTCCAAATACGGAGTGGCGAAGTTGCGTGCATGGTGACGAACACGTGGCCAGCTCGGGGGCTCAAACTTCCCGCCATCTGTTGTGATGCTACGCGAAAGTTTTACGAAGAATTTTGATGCGCTTGGGAAAACAGACATCTGCAACAAAACTTAGCTGGCCTGTTCATCTACAACCAGAAATTGGTCTGCAGCTTCAACGAAAATCTGTTTCAACTTTACATGTTCCTTCTGACTTGCTGGCTGGAATATTTTAATATAACTTTGTGTCTGGCAAGAACTCATATTTTCTGCTTAAAATATATGCACGCTTAATGAATTTATCATAATTCGTTCACTTAATTTATTTCCAACTTATCGGTGGCTTTCTATGCTCTTACTTATTTAAAATGATATTATTTATTGATCAAGACCAAGGAATCTGCTCATAATACCACTTCTGTTCCACTTGGCTACAAATTTGGCGATAACATTAAATGGCATGGCTACTTTTGGCTACTTTTGGCTTGGGTTCTGGCTCCTTTTCAAGTCCACCCAACGGCAACCCTGCCAACACCTATCTCTAAATGTCCACTCATAAACTTTGCACAGGACTTTACAGCAACATGCGTAACCTGCCGCTGTGTTTGCCCGTAATGGCTGCGAAAATACGAACTGTCGTTTGGCAAGATACCGGATGATGGTGCAGGATAAGAACGATGACTTCAATCGAGTAAAAGAGAAGTGCTGCAGCAAAATGTCCTGCTGCATCTTGTATCGTCCCCCAGAATTCGTTACCCCTGTGCTATCTTCAATACAACCAAGAGAACAAATGAAGAATGTAGAGGGATCTTGGCTTACAAATAGCCCGTCCGTAAGTTCTCATAGTTACAAGCGGATAAGAATACAGGTGCGTCGTCACCCGCACTTGCCTGGGCCACCTGATCTCATCGTTTGTGCCCTACTCAATCAGTCGTCCTTAGTGCTCCTGAGCAATGATCAGTTTTACATGTGGTGGAGCGCGCTGATCTCATAAAATAACTATCCTTCAAATACGACGCAATTACGATGCCGAATCTTACGGCCAGCTGGTTACGCGATGATGAAGAAAACAACAGGGTAGAACTTCTTCGCTGATTGAGGGCCCTTTAAGAGTGGCCGCTTTCTCCAGAGTAAAAAAAAATGTCCCCACCTCCCCGAAGGGAATCGTGAGGAAATGCGAATGCATTTCTTGCGCCGACACCGACTTCTGCCATCGCCTTGAGAGGCGCCCAGCCAGCGAACGGTCGAGAGTGAGGCGCGAGCGGACGGGAGAGTGGGGTGCAGGGAGGAGAGAGAGCGAACGGCGAGAGAAGGAGCGGCGAAGCACTGCACCTACCCTCTCCTACACTCTCTCGCACCACATGCTCCGGTTGCTAGGGGCGAGGATAAGCGCGCGCGCCCGCAGCTGTTGCTATGGGAGAGGGAGTGAGAGCGGAGAGATAACACCTGCCGGCGCGCGGACACCTCCTCAACCTATCCTCCTCCTCCTCCTCCGCGGACAACGCCGGACAAAGCCGCCTGACCTAGCCCGACTAAGAAATGCATTCGCATTTAAAACAAACGTTTAGTAAGTGCACCCGATCGATTCTTCCTATCGCGGGGCCGACTAAACCACGAAAATCCACCTGCGACAGAAAAACGGGTTGCCGACGGCCGTTGATCTGCCTGGCGAGCATAAGTACATCATGCCCGTTGAGGGAATGCCTTCAGTGGCAGAACAGAGAATGCCATTCTTCCAAAATCTTGTAAAAGAGCCACTAGATGATTTAGAGCGCCGGGAACTCCGGTATACGGAAACAAGCTAGCTGAGCGCGGGATTGTCTACGCCTCCATATTTTGCTATTTTCAATAGGCATACTATAAAAAGGAAGGATTTTAAAGACATGACCACCTGGAATATATCTGTTGAAATGTCTCGGGCATGGGGAATTCCTTTCTGCGTACATCGCAGGAGCCAGCACACTCCGAAATGGTACAGCTTCCGGCTTATTTTTGTCCATAATGTTGAGGGCTATCACCTTTATTGAAAGGAATAGGCATATTATTTACAAAGTGCAGTTATACAAATGGCTGAGCAGGCGTACTGCAAGAATGACGCATATGTAGACAAGAACACCACCGTAGTTCTATTATGAAATGCAGTTACACGGAAAACGAATATTTTCAGACAGGTTAGCATGTACTTGCCACATATTTATTTAAGAATATTTTTAAGCTTAAACTTAAACAACTCGTCCAATTGATCACCTCTTATTGAAATTGCCCAAGAGCTTGCATCACTTAAATTGATCGTCTAATGGGCACAACAAAGGACGTCGTTCTGGAGAAGGCCCTGGTTGCAAACAACCTTAGGGCCAAGTTTTGTCTCTCAGCACGAGGCTGCATTTTTCAATGTCGCTTTTCTATGAATATCTTTCACACTATCGTGGATGACTGCGTGCGTGCTGTCTTAAATCAGGCTGCTTCATGACAAACACGGTGTTGCCTCCGTATTGTGGACCCGAATAAGAATCATGTCAAGTAAATATGTTTGAGAGAGTAAACTGTTGTGGTAAGCTTTTGTGACTCGCTACAATTGCCATTTTTCTTACGGATGTAGTCCTCAACTCGGCGAGAATGATAAAAAAATATTGTCAGCGGGATGGAGCCCCTGAGTACTTTTTTTTTTTGTAGAAGAGGACAAATGGCGGTAAGATATATCTATAGCATACTAGTTACCTTGCGGCCTTGGTTCGTGCGAGCGTGCTCAGTCTTGCACCTGGGCGCGTAGTGATTTAAACGCTGTTTTTTGTTTTTGTTTTCTTTGATGTCACAAATGCGCGGCACAATTTGCAGACGCGAACTCAAGCGAGCGCGAACTACGGCCGGACTGCAAAAGGGCATGAGCGTTCTTGCGCGCCTTTCTCGTCCGGCCATGCCCGAGCATACCAACTTTCAAGACACGACGTGGGTAGAGCGGTGACGCGCGCGTTGCTTCATTTGCCCGTGTCGCGTCTCTCCTGTAGCCCGGCCGTGCTCAAGCTTGTGCGACGCCAGCGCCGCCACTACGTTCTCCAAAAGGACACTGGTTTGACAGGCGCACCGGCTACGGTGACACCACTCAAAATATTCTAGCACACTCTGCCCGCGTGGTGATGGTGGTGGTGGTGAGCGCATGTGATGATACTGTAGATAAAAACGCTAAATTATCAAGGAGCATTAATAGTTAACGCATAGCTCGCCGCTGACATATATGTCTACTAAAAGAGTAGTGACATAAAATTTGAAGCTCCAGATGTGGCCTTCACTCTATAGCTTGGTATGCAAAAGTTTTTTTTTTTGTTTTGTTTGAGCGAAGTGTGAATTGGGTTCGTTACGTAGAAGTTATTTTACTTCGAGGGCGAACAGCATACGAAGACTCAGCGGGGTGTTCAGCACCCTGCGACATTGACAGTACTATGACGAGTTCAGCCAAGCCCCACCCCAGGCGATGAGCGGCACTGTCGAAATTTGGGCTTGTTGGTACATTGCGACGACGAAAATAGCGCTAGAAAAACGGGGACACAAGAAGAGGACACACGACACAGTCGTGTGTCGTGTGTCCTCTTCTTGTGTCCCCGTTTTTCTAGCGCTATTTTCAGTCGTCGCGATGAGTGGCGTTCGCGCGATACACACCCAAAGACTGTGCTGTTCTTTGGAGTTTGATGGTTACATGGGCGAGACGCGCCAACACGGACGGCAGCCGCAGAACGTCGACAGTGCGTGTGTGTGGGTGCGTGTGTGTGGGTGCGTGTGTGTGTGGGAGGATGGGTGGGTGGATGGGTGGGTGGGCGCTGAAAGAAGGCGAGCCCGGCGTAATGGAAGAGTCTGCAAACGCGAATGAACATGCGAATGAAGTTCTGAGGAGTGCGGACGTATTTCACCTTTTCTAAATCGTTGAAGAAATCGTTTGTTGTAATTAGCCATCGGACTGCTTATTTTCGTTTTGTTTTATCACCTACGAGAAATTGGCTTATTATTCTGGACAGGATAGGAGTGCCTGTTGTTGTTGTTTTCCTCTGGACATGATTCATACTCAATGGAGGGGATTGTCGAGTAGTGGGTGAATTTATCCAATAATTTAGGTAGTTTACTATACGTAGAAGCTGTAGTTATTACATTAATTTGAAGTAGCAATTATTGATAAAGAAAAGTCTCGCTGATGAATTCCTCAATGTCAAAGAAAATATCCCTATGGCTGTATCCCAGAGTAGTGGTCCCAAAAGAAAAAAAATAGTCAGTTCTGATGCTTCCAAGCGCCTCTTTTGTACACAACAATTCCTATTCTGTGTTCTTGACAGCCAGCATGACCCTAACGTGCGTCTCCAGGTGCCTCCTCGTCACTGCTCGGGCCAGGGTTGATTTCCGAATCGCTTCTTTGCAGAGGATCGAAGCGAAAGTGATTCGCGACGTCGCCAATCGCAGCGCTTCTCAATCCCTCAGTGTTTTCTTCATCACTTCGGTGGCGACGACGATGGTGGTGACGAAGACATGACTACACGTGCGCACCGAGCAGACAAAATGTCAGCTGAAACTCGCGCCACCTTTTAGTGTGGCCACGTTATCAGGTGGGACCCTTTCGGGACGTGACCGCGAGACGTGACCGCGCTGCAGTGCTGCTGGCGCTGCAAATTGGCAGGCTTGTCATCCGTTTTGAAACGCACTTGATACTCTTCCTACTTTTCCTACTATGTAGCTATATTATAGATGTTTATTCGTCCCTCCTTCGCATTATCGGTAGCGAATCTTTACTAGGAGGTCAATAACTGCATGCGGACGTAGAAAACGCGACATCCGTAAAGTTGATGCCACTGCTCCTTTAAAATGCACATGCTAGCAAAAAGTAGTTTTATGAAAGCGAGCGCTATGCAAACGTTACCCTTCATTGAGATGTTCATATAGTTAAGCGTGGCACTGAAATGACGAGGACGGTACAAGGAGAACACACACAAGCGCTAACTTTCAACAATGATTTATTGGAAGCAGGATCACTGCATATATACATGAAAATGGCGGACACTCAGACATGCGAACAAGGCCAGCAATCTACCCTTGCTACCTTCATTGAGTGCTTATGTATAAAATATCGCCAGGCCTGCGTGGAATGCGCAACACAGTCACCGCGAAAGCTGGTAGAGCGGCCTTTCTAAAGCGCCTGATAAACTCTCTTGGAGCAACTTAGAAAGTGTTCCGTAAAATATGTGGAGGTTGCTGCATGTATAACTGGGGATGGTTTCGTAAAAAACGACATCACCTCAGATGGAACTGCCACAGGACACACTATAAAAAGCAATGAAAATCAAACGAAAGACTTACTTTTATGAACGAACAGATGTGCTCGTTGCTGTTGCGCCTGCGAGTTCGTTGACCAAAATGCCCTGAACAATATTCGCTATAACTGCAATAACCAGACCAAAAAAAAAAAAAGGAAAAAAAAGAACTTGATGTGATTGCAGCTTAGATGACGTATGAAGCATGGATGGAAGCATACAATTTGTACTGTTTTGCTGATGAGTTATTCGTAGCCTTTGGTGTGATACTCACAAATTGTCGCAGATCACCTTTGCGTGAAATTCTGCACATGCCACGCAGCATTTGCCTGCAAAACAACAAGATAAAGCAATGTTTGTCGCTGATTAAACATATACTTGATAAATATAGCGGCCGAACAATTTAAACCGGGGACGTGCTTCACTACGTGTTTTTAGTAAATACCGCAAGAGCACAGAGTGTTCAGTGTGGCGTCAGCACGAATACAGGTTTAGAGCAGACATCTATGTCGAGGCAACTGCTACGGGCTGAATACGCCGTGGCGGAATCGGGAACGCAGGTGGCAGGTTTGGTACGCACATGACAGTTGTGGTGTGGCTGCCACTTGCTTCAGTTGCAGCTATATTCTTCTCTGGGAGGCAACAATAACAAAGCAAAACAAAGTGCATGTGCTCGCATTGCAATATTTCGTGCTTTTATTTGCGACAGCGGGCACCGAAGCCACAATGCTCATGCTGACTCTAATTTCAAAATTAATAAATAAATAAATAAACAAATAAATAAATTTATACAGTTCGCTTGGCTGAAAAAACAACCCTATCTAAAAAAACAGCGCTTCCAGTGCATCCCAGTGCTTTCAGCGCACTGGGTGGCACCGGAAATGGAGTGCAGTGAGTCCCAGTGTACTACAGTGCTCTGGGAGGCACAGGGACAAACTGTACAGCGTGGCCAATGCTGCCCAATGCGCTGAAAGACACGGGGAATACTGTACAGTGTTGCCCGTGTCTTACAGCGCACTGAGTAGCACTGGCCACACTCTACAGTGTCTGCCCGCGTATTGCGAACACTGGCGGCACATTGAAAGAAAGTGGGCGCGCTGGGTGGACTTCGCATTAGATTTGATATTCGATCGCGCGATGTCGAGCGTAAGATTTATCGAATATTTGCAAGATACTATTCTATTCTGTGTCCTACACATAGCTTTAGTTTTAGTTGGTCGATGGACGTACGTATACGCCAAAGCAATCATCTGTCGAGCGCGCGCACGCGCGCTTTCTCTGAAGTTTGGGATCGAATGTCGTGAATGTATATATATAGTTCACATAACCGCATCTAAATAATAACTCATCATTCGCAACACAGTATGACATTAGTATTAGTCTGATAATCAAGATAAACTTACTCTAGTAGTCAGTCCTTCCGGCTTGTACCGTAGAAAGCCGCACGTCACCGGCAACAGTTATCCGCTGTAACGCCCAATCTCGGTGCTTTTAGATTCTGATTTGTGTAGTCGAAGATGCAAATATGACGTCGCTTGAGTCAGGTACGATCGAAACTACATATTAACGACTAGTAGATTCTTCGTAATTGAATATCCACGATCTTCACAGCGATCATGGCGCACGAAGTACAGCCCTAAGCCTAATGGTCGGTTCCCGGCTAGAGGGAACTACTGCGGCTGTAGTATGCAGAACGTAAACAAGGAGGACCGAAAATATTTCCGAACGGTTCAGATACACGATGTTTTCTTCGCAGGTATATCTAGCAGCTTAACGAGTCAGTGCGATTGCAGCAACACATTTGCGGTTACGCTAATATGTTCTGCGGCAAAACGTGCCATAGACGTTCCGATCCTAGGCAGCACATAACAGGCGCCCGTCCGTGTTTGTTTCGTCCGTTGTCCTAAAAATTTTTGCGCAAAAAATAGTTGATCATGGAGTACCAACTAGGCTGGACCCGTACCTTGTTAAGCACATAACAAATGAACTATCTTCAGTTAGGTTGTCGCGAGCACGAAGAGACTGAAATCTGCGTTTATAAACGAAAAATGAGAATACTGGCTACGGGAACTAGTTATGACACGAAGAAAAAAAAAACTGTTCTCGTCTTCCAAGTGCGGCTTAGCGGTAACCTGTCAGGCTCAGAATCTACGGTGCGTCGAGATGGTGGGTTTGACTACCGCCCGTTTACTTATTTATTTTTAGGGGTTTTGTTTGTTGCAGTCCTCGTTTTCAGCCCTGACTGCGATGCGGGCATCATGACAGATTTTTAAAACAATTTAAAAACCTGATTTCGGCCCGTAACGGGTGTCCTAGTGTGCAGCACACCAGCGTGCCTCGTGCAGCGTGCCAGCATCCCAGTACCCATAACCACGCTGGTCCAATAATCATGTATGGCGCTGGGACAGCGCCACTCTGTTTTCCAATAGGGAATTCTGTGTTACTCGCATTCTTTGTGGCCTGGAGCGTTGAAGGCAAGGCCAAAGAAGCAATCAAAGCATGTTTGACAGTGTGGATTACGGAGACGTTCAACGCGAGCCCTGTATTTATTAAAGATACAATTTATGTGTCACAATGTCAGAAATGTGTATTGCCGCTACGTAATGCCACGCCTTACGGGGCGTTATTGCCAATTACGACGCTGTAGTACTGAAATCGAAAATTTGAAGTGAGATTCACACGTTATCACCAGATATTAGTCGCCGTGTTCCCTCGCTAACCCTCCCACCATAGTAGCCAGCAGCCTTCAAGTGAACCTGAAGGGTATAACACTTCATTGGAATGCGCTAGGAGAAAGTAGCACGTCAACGCACAGGAATTCATCGTATTTAAGTTGATCTTAGTCTGCATTCGGAAATGTAGATTTAAGCCCCGAAAATGCTATCACCTTACAGTTCAGTTATTTTTGTTCTCTGATTGTCCACAGCCCAGACTGGGTGAATGTATATGACGATCATCCGTCGCAGGGGACTTGAATACACTGGCGTTAAGGATATTCGTTACTTCAATACCTGGCAAGCGACGAATATAAAGCTCAGAGTATAGTGTTATGCAGCTGGTGCAGCAGATAAAAGCCGGAGTATTTGTTCGGATAGGACTGGACCCACCTCTGATTGGAGTAAAGGCGCAGTTCACGGTCACCATAAAGAAGTGTCAAGAACGTCTCTTGATTTTGGGCTTTTCGAGGGAAAATATTATGTTAAATAAGGTGGGAGGTTTAATGTTTTTATAGCTAAGTGTTATAGTTCCATAATCAATGATATGAGAGATGGAGAAAGAGAGACATACTAACATGAGAGAAAGCTAGGGAGGTCAACCAGAATTATAGCATTCGGTTTGCTACCCTGTATATCCTAAGAGGAAAAGGAAAGACGGAATTTAAAAGGTAAAGCAGAGAGAAGAGCAGGCGCGGGAAAAATGATATCTCTTAGGCCTATCTATTATCCGTACAGGACTCTTCAGGTGAGATCTAATTAATATTTCAACGTACCCAAAAGGTGATGTAGAACTTCTAAAGAGTGTTCCTTCACTAGGCTATAGGGGCGAGAATATTAAAAAAAAATTCTGTAGAATTTAGGACGTGGACAGATATTTCTAAAGCCTAGATATATATGCGTTTTATGTAAATATAGATATAATGCAAGAATATGTATATATTTCAATGTCATTCTTTCTCTGGAAACGATGTAACCTTTCCGCGCAACAGCTGCAGTTTTATAGCAATATTCTGTAACAAAACAAGGCCACCTCATTCCAAACTGAGGTGTTTCTTGTTTACCTGTGAAAGCATCACAAAGGAATTTTGTTTTGTTTAAATAACCTTCCAGGAACTAAGACCGTTTGTCTATTCGCTTTGTCAACAAAATACACAAAGCACCGACAATCAGTAGTTTGTTT